>JAAPAO010000164.1:0-59427 GCA_013115145.1 Perkinsus chesapeaki
AACTACCCATATAAACTATTTCCGCGTTTGTTGACGTTCGACCCGTTTTCTGTATACGTTCGACCCCGCGGCCTGAATCTTAACGTTATCACGAAATCGATTCCCCATCCGTGTTTCCACATGGTTGTCACGAGTTTGTTGTGGCCCCTATACGGTGTTTTTCACCTTAGTCGAGCCTGCGGTTATAACCAGCGGGTTTGGGCGGTTTTCCCAGGTAAGGCGAGCGGCTCGTAATGAGATACATGTTGTAGCTACAACGGGGGCACTCAACAAGTTTCATTTTTGAAGCCATACAGTATCTCGATTGGTGTGTTGTAGGAACCGATCAGGAGATGCCGGCAATAGTTACGGTAGTTTATACGGATACGCTAGAGGTTGTTTGGGAGCAGTCACGCTGGTAAGTCGGCGGACAGTTGATGATTTCATTGAACGTTGCCTTACTGCATAATACCCGTCTACTCTGTGGCAGCGGTTATCGCAGGTACTGCCAAATAGAGGGTAGCGATAAGGCGGCCTGTAGAGTTCGAAAGGAGGATGCTCGGAATGCATACGGTCCTTGCAAGGCATCGGATGGAGGCTCCAATTCCAGTGGAGGCATTAACAACACAGACAATACTGTCTCGCGTAGAGATGCTTGAGCTGGCGATTTGTAGGGAAAAGTAATTTCAGCGGTCACGGAGAGCGATGGACTACCGACAGCAGCGGTTATAGCTATTATTGGAGGATCGTTACTTGTCTTTTTTGTAAAATGCCTCCTATCTGGCTTGCATCAGGGAATGGCATTCAGATAGCGATCTGTATGTGTATCCGAGGGGCATCGCAGTTCGTGACGCTAGAGTCGCCAAAGGGCTGGACTACGGGGCATGGACCACTGGTGAAAGCGCCGAGACTGGAAGTTGATAAGATGGGCATCACCATTACCAAGCCGTCAGATGTGAACGAATTTGCCAAGTCTACAGCTAAAGTAGTATTGATAATGATACCATCCGAAAGGCAGAATACCGTTCAGATCAGAGAAGATGATGAACCACCGCCGGAGAGCGCACCTCGGTTGCCACTAGCTGGAGAGAGTCGTACGGTAGTATCTCTAGGGGGACGAAGGATGTGATATTTTACTGTGGCAGGCGCGGCGATATTCGGAGACGCGGCGGAGCTCGTTGCTTTCGGGTGAGGTGCGTTTCGTACGTAGGTGTAAACGTGTCGTCTTTCAGTGGATGGGGCCCATGGTGCTGAGCTATACGATAAAAGTAATATTGGCAGCAGGAAGGTGCTAATGATAGCAGTTCAGGTCGGCGGAGGTCCAGTGGAAGCACTGTAGATCCAGAGCAACTGAGGGAGATCATTATTGCGTGGGCAAGAACATTACGCAATTTCTGGTAGTGCTCGATCTAGGCGCAGCGCCAGATCGAGCGTCGATGGTGGGAGTCTCAGAGACGAAAGATCAGTTATTAGTGGTAGTGCGGGTACTTTAAATCTTGGAGCAGGCGACATGTGCTCAGACTCCCGGCGGTCATCTGTGGCGTCGTCTAGACGAGGCTCGCTGGCGTCCAATGCAGCATCACGGCGGCTTTCTCGGGTCCATCCGATCGCCATTGAGCGTTTTCCACCTCCGCAGAGACGACACTCGGATGGAGGGCTGACCGGTGACCCTTTATAGTACCAAGCATGCCTTTGTGCGTTCCTGTCTACTGTTATATTATATTGTGTTATAAGGGACTACTGTGGGGTACGTTCCAGTGTTAGCTGTTTACCTTATAATGCGGAGGGCACTACTAGGGATGCTGTGTGGAGTCGGATATGCATGTCGCTTCAACGAACGAGTGTGGGCAGTATTTGAACGTAATAAAGGCAGTGCGGAGGAGGGGCGTGGCTGGGTGGAGGGGAGGGGGGCGAGGATTTGGCTATTTGATGTTCAAAGCTGCTTTCGTAGGGATACTTTGAGGGGTATTGTGTGATAGTTGTTTACCGATAAACAGTGCGGCATGGTGCTTATTACCAGTATAGATTCACTTGTAATAGACATATCAGAGTCGTAGAAGTAATAAAGCTAGATAGATCGGTTAATGTATGCATTATATTCTAAGCAACTGCTGTGTACTTGTAGGCATACGTAATCATGGGCAAGAGTAGTCTGTAGTAGTAGTACTAATTATGAGTGTATGCCTCTCTGAGCTGCTTATGGACATTGAGAACCTCCATTTGCTATCAGGTACGGGCCAGCTGATGTCAGCTATAGTGCTGGAGGTTAATGATGATACCCTTGAGGTTGTGTGGGAAGAGGCCAGATGGTACTATGTGGATGCAGTACATCCACTCCCTTTTATGCGTTACATGTGCTCCACCAAACGCCGTAATTTTTCAATGCAATTTGAACTTCTTGCCACTCACAGCCAATCGTGAAGGTTTTGTCGTACGGAACCTCACACGGCCCTCATGGGCCAAAAACTACTTGTCGGATATGACTACCTGGTGCACTATACTTGTTCTTGCTTTTATCCATCGGGTCTTTGCGAGCAAATAGGCGTCAAAATAAATGTAGAGCAGCAGCAGCAGGCCGGACTCGGTCTGGATCGGCTAGCTGTATGTGACCTCATCTCCAGGTACTGCAACATCCAAGGCAATGACAAGTCCGAATGTATAGTACCCAAAACAGCAGCTCGTAATGCTCAAGGGCAGCTTTGTCGGCAGCCCTCGACTGGCACGGGTGCAGGAGGCGATCCTTTCACTGGCGGCAGCGGAGGAGGCTCGGGTAGGACTCGTACGGTAGCTAGGTGATCCAGGCACTTGCAGGCTCTGTGGACGGTAGGGGCATCCCAACGGCTGTTGTCATTGTCATTGTAGTAGCGTCGGTGGTGATATTGTGTGTAAGGGGAATGCTGCTGCTGTGGGGGGCTTGGGGGCTCGGAGGGTCGTTGTTAGGGAGGCGTCTACTACGGTATACGGCGTAGTGCTAGATCACTGGACTTGAGCTCACCTAAGAACGATGAGAGTCGGAAGTTGGGTCGAGGCTTCACCGATACTATCTCCCGAATGCTTGAAGATGATGAGAAGACGCGGAAGGTTAGACCTGTTAAGGATATCGAGGACCTGGTTCCGGAGATCGCATCAAGCATATCGATTTCAGTTAAAAAGGCTGAAGTAAGATTGATTGGCAAATATCGGACTTGCTAGTGTTTGGTGGTTCGTTCACTGTGAACTATCTATTTACCTCGGTGGCGTTAGGGTGTTACTTCATCCCGCTTGCGGCGCCTTCTCTTTCTTGTTTGCACGATAGAGTCCAGAGTGCCACTTTTCTCCATCTGCTCAGGCCAATAGTAATCAATCTGCCGAGGCTAGCCAATACGACATGAGTACACTGTGTAGTTCAACTTAACTTGCTCGCCACTGCATTTGCTAGGTCGTAAGTCGAGCGTGGCGATCAGCGAGGATGGTATACAACAAATTCGGGCAGCGGCGGCGTAAGTGCATAGCCCTTGAGGCATCCATGTTCACTCAGGGCAATGAACCAAGCAGCAGCTGAGCAGTCGGCGGGTAGTTATAGAAGTGCTAACTCGTCTGCGGCAGGTAATATGTCGAGCAAAAATGCGGCATGCCGGGTTCGATCCCGGTATCGACTGCTTACGAGAGCTGTGCGCACGCCCACTGGACCGCCTGAGTCCCTTCAGGTTCACGGCGTGGGTCTGTAGTACAATCACGAAGACCTTCTGTCTCCTCCAATTCCGCACCCCCAAGACGGCTGTCGGTTGCCTCGGACAACTTCCGTTTGCCCGGAGAGCCCCACGCCCAGCCGATGTTCTCCTCGTCTCCACCTTCACGACGATCGTCTTTGCTCGATCCTCGCTACGGCGTCTCTTCCCGCCGGGCCTCGGCGGCATCCGAGTCTCGCCGATCGTCTTTGGCGTCGAAAGGCAGTGGTCAACGCAGAGGTACTCACATGTGAAAATAGTTAATTTATTACCGCTTACGGCGGAACTTACAGTGATCATTTGGATGATGTTGTTATGTGCCGAGTGTTGGGTTATACAGCCTTCCAATGTGGGTGGTTAGGGAAATGAGAGGGTATTCGCAGCGGCGATTTAGCGTAGTGGTAAAACGCCAGCTGAAGAACCACTTGATCTAGGGATCGATTCCTCGCAGGGTTATTTAATCCAATCCTTTTCCTTATGGCCCCTCCAGTCGCTACCGAGGTTGACGGATCTCCAAGGAAGGCCGACTCCACGACCAAGTCTGGTCCACAGTCGGTGAAGGGCGTCGTGGAGCAGATTCTCAACTTGAATGCTCGGAAGCATGTTCGGCAGACTATGGAGAATCATTGGGATATCAACGATCCTGATGTCGCCGATATGGTCATCCATCTCGCCAGGGAGAGCCACAAGCAGCAGCCGGCAACCGAGGTAGGACGGATCACCTTGCCGCGGAGCTCGTTGGTGGATTGGAGCACTGACATAGGCGTGGTTGTGCGAATGGACATACACCGCACGTCAAATTCTTATCAACTCGTGTTTTTCAAGGGTTTAAGAACAACTAAGGTGTACTCATCAACGATTACCTCAAGGATATGTTCCCTAGTCAAAATAAGTATATCCTCCAAGTTTCAGAGCCAAACTCCTTGTCAGTAGTGAGTAATTAAAAGAATTTTGCAAAATCGGTGCAACGCATTCTTAGAAACCACAGCTTAAGAATGCACGCAAAATTCTTTGCGTGAATTAGTTGAAAAAAAAGAACTATGTGTCAATGTGCCTTTTTTTCTTTGTGCAAAAGAACAACTCATGTCATATAGTGAATAAAGGATGAGCTTTCCAATGGTGTATATGATTAGGTCTGAATGATCTGCTTTAATATACTTCCCTAACAAAAAAACATGAATTTTGCTTGCATTTTCAAGCTGTGGTTTCTAAGAATGTGTCGCACCGATTTTGCACGATTCTTTCAATTACTCACTACTGACAAGGAGTTTGGCTCTGAAACTTGGAGGATATACTTATTTTGACTAGGGAACATATCCTTGGGGTAGTCGTTGATGAGTACACCTTGGTTGTTCTTAAACTCTTGAAAAACACGAGTTGATAAGAATTTGGCGCGCGGTGTAGTTGCATTAGTGTTGCGGGTATTAGGCTCAACGAAATGACTCTAGATTTGTTTTGTTCATGTCAGAAAGTCGATCCAGTGGACGCCTTCTGTGAGAAGCTAGAAAGCGTTGGTGCCGAGACATCACGCAACACTGCAGACATTCTCATGGGTACGGCATGGTGGGATTGTTGATAGGGCTGGGCCATCTCTGAGTGTAGCTCCGTAACCTGGGCAGCCCACGATCAACTGTCGGTGCTCCAAGCTACTGTTCCTTTTTGCTTGCTCTTCTGCTGAGCACGCCACAAAGCAGCAGTCCGCAGCACCGATGGTTTTACTCTGCCGTATTATTTCGTTCTTCCAGGAATCGTTACACGAATTGATGGCATCATAGAGCGTCTGGCGCCGCCCAAGTCCCCTCGAGCCGCTGGAGTCCGCAAGAGAACCCACAGTCTGGACAGTGCAGGTGGCTCACAATGAACTACAGGTATTTCCTATTTTTGCATCAGATGGCGCGTTCCCTGGCCTGCGTATTCATAACGAGAGCGTCAAAGAGCGACCTGAGCTCAAGCTTGAAAGGTACGTATGTGTCGTCCTGCCGAGGTCTGCCTACTGTTAGCTCAGACCCGAAGAACGCGATGGGATCGCTCCTCTGTCGGAGACTGCTGAACATCTTATACTTGAAGAGATGCCTTATCGTGAACGAGTGAAATATGAAAGAGAAAAGAAGAGGAGAGAGCACGAGAAGGAGTAGGCTAATCCTCTGGAAGATATCCCGACATTCTATACTATTAGAATGGACAAACGATTGGACGATTATCACCGAAGAGACAGACGCCGGTCGAGAACTCGGAGTCGGTCTAGGTGAGTTGAGTTGACGACTAGTATGGATGATTTTTTCTGTTGCAGATCCCGAGATCGTCGTCACCATCATCGATCTAGCAGATCGCGGTCCACTGAGAGGCGCAGAGGTACGGCCCGATTAGTCATTCCTCAATGCTCCTCGTGCTCCGCTGTATGTCCTGACTTGTCAGGTGATAAGAAGGGCAGGGCCGATCTGCAGCCGTTGGAGCTTTACACCATCCATCGTGGAGTAGTTCAGCGGGTGATGGACTACGGCTGCTTTGTAGCGTTCCGAACTCAAGATGGAGAAAAAGAAGGCCTCGTTCACGTCGGTAAGTTCCTGTGGTCTCTTTGGTGTTATCCCAAGTTCTGTCTTTCAGGTGAGATTCTACCGGCTTCCTCGGTCGGCCGATCCCGGATGAGTGCGTCTGACCTGGTAAGACGCAATCAAAGCGTCTATATAAAGGTCGTCGGTCTCGCTGGTATGACTGTATTCAGAAGTTCAGCGTGTTATGCAGTATCAGGCACTAAGATCAGCCTCTCGATGCGAGAAGTAGACCAGAAATCCGGAGAAGACCTCCGACCTCGGAACTCGACCTCTTCCAAGTCGATACGGCCGGGCGAGTCTGCTTTCCGCGGAGCAAACTCGGTAAGATGTCGACATCTTCACTAGGTTACCTATTCTCGCTTCTATAGATACCAGTCGGAGGGGCAGCTACCAATGCGAGAGCTCGCTCCGGTGTTGGTGCTCAATCGGGCATCCGTCTTGACCTTGACCAGGGCGCCGGAAGCAGTAGCAGCAGCGGTCGGCAATCGAAACCGTGAGACCATGGCGTAGCTGCTCGCTGACTCGGACTCCCCTCCACAGGCACTTGAACGATTATGAGCTCTGGGAGGCTAGGCAACTAAGAGCATCTGGCGTCCTGGACGCCAGTGATATGCCAGACTTCGATCCGAGGAACAGGGAGGAGACCAAGGAAGAGGTACCAAAGCTGTTACCTTACCCTTGAACCACGGTTGAGCTGGTAGGTTGAACTAGAAGTGGCAGACGCTGAGCCGAAGTTCCTGGCGGGTCAGACGGCAAGGACGGGAGTGATCCTTTCGCCTGTCCGCATTGTTAAGGAGCCTGATGGAAGCTTGCAGGTATGCTAGCCCCCTGCAGCTGCCTCGAAGCCTTCATTGCTTTCATTACTTCAGCGGGCAGCCATGCAGCAGGCAACCCTTGCCCAGGAGAGGCGAGAGTCGAAGCAGGCTATGCAGGAGCAGGTCATTAAGGCCATCCCTAAGGATATGAGCCGACCGTGGGAGGACCCTAACCCGAACCAAGGCGAACGTAGGCAGGATGAGTTTATCATATATGTCGTCCATGCGGCTCTGTTGTCTTCGCTGTTTGGTCGTAAAGCACCGCTTACATCGTGATGCCTTCGGCTAGTGAGCATGTGTTTGATTGCCCAGCCCCTACTGTTATAGTGTCGAATCACATCTTATGAATTGTCCCACCAGGCACATTGGCGCAGAATCTCCGTAGCATTACGATGAGCAGCACCACACAGCATCAGAACAATAAGAGACACGGAAGTAGGTTGCATCAGCGAGCTTGCTTTGCTCAATTCGTGCCTCCTCGTCGTCAGTGCCAACTGGAGTATCATACGGCCAAAGGTCTGCGCTACCAATGAAGGAGCAGCGCGAGAGTCTGCCGATCTTCAAACTACGAGGTCAGCTGCTCCAGGCCATGGCCGAAAATCAGGTCAGACGTGGCTTTACGGCGATTCCCATGGTCGCTTACAGGTTCTCATTGTTATCGGTGAGACTGGTAGCGGCAAGACTACTCAGATGACTCAGTAGGGATCTAGTATGCCCTAGTGGAGAGTCGTTCTGATCAGGTATATGGCCGAGGCCGGGTATGCTGACCAAGGCATTATCGGTTGTACGCAGCCCAGACGTGTCGCCGCAATGACGGTTGCTAAACGTGTCGCCGAGGAGTATGGCTGCCGGCTTGGTCAGGAAGTTGGATACACCATTCGGTAGGCTTTCACGTGATCTTGGCCGTCGATGGCGCTGTTCAGATTTGAGGACCATACCTCCCCGGAAACTCGTATCAAATATATGACAGATGGTATGCTCCTTCGAGAAGCATTAGCGGACCCTCTACTGAAGAAGTACTCGGTTATCATGCTGGATGAGGCGCACGAGGTAGGCTCCCCGCTTTGTCGTGTCGCGGATTGGCTGTATCTGTTGCCGTTCTTCAGCGAACGATCCACACCGATGTGCTGTTCGGTTTGTGCAAGGAGGCAATTAGGCAGCGTAACGATTTAAAGCTCATCGTGACGAGTGCGACGCTTGACGCCGAGAAGTTCAGTCGATACTTCTTCGACTCCCATATCTTCACCATTCCCGGTCGGACATTCCCTGTGGAGATCCTTTACTCCAACGAGCCTGAGGAGGATTATGTTCAAGCCGCCCTCATGACCGTGATGCAAATACATCTCACCGAGCAGCCCGGAGACATTTTGGTGTTCCTTACCGGTCAAGAGGAGATCGATACAGCGTGCCAACTGTTGGATGACAGAATGGCACAGTTGGCACCGATGAATCCCCCACCTCTGATACCGATGGGAGTGTAAGGCATCACCACCAAGGACCGAGTAGCGTCGTGCCTCCGCTCTCAGGTACGCTGCTCAGCCTTCTGAAGTGCAGTCAAGTATCTTCGAGCCGGCGCCCCCGGGATCTCGTAAGTGCGTCGTGGCGACTAACATTGCCGAGGCCTCAATCACCATTGATGGCATCTACTTTGTTGTGGACCCTGGGTTCGCCAAGATTAAGACGTAAGGCAGGCGGAATGAATCTCCTGCATCACCACACTCAGGTTCAACGCGAAGACTCAGATGGATGCCCTCATTGTCACGCCGATATCCCAGGCCAATGCCCGCCAGCGAGCAGGCCGTGCTGGCCGAACCGGTCCCGGCAAATGTTATCGCCTGTACACAGAGAAAGCATTCCGGTCGGAGATGCTGCCCTCGGCTGTACCTGAGATTCAGCGCTCCAACCTGTCTAATGTGGTCCTGACCCTCAAGGCCATGGGAATCAACGACCTTCTGGGCTTTGACTTCATGGATGCTCCGCCAGTTCAAACATTGATCAATTCGCTCGAGTCTCTCTGGCAGCTTGGTGCTTTGGATGATGAGGGACTGCTGACAAAACTTGGAAGAAAAATGGCCGAGTTCCCGATGCCCCCTGAGGTAGGCAGGTTTTGTTTCCCGAGGTGACATGACGCTCCTCTTCAGCAATCAAAGATGCTCCTTGCGTCGGTTGATCTTGGCTGTGCCGATGAAGCCATTACCGTCGTCGCCATGCTGTCCGTCCAAAACGTGTTCTATAGACCACGAGACAAGCAATCAGTGGCCGACCAAAAGAAGAGCAAGTGAGTCCTCGTCTCAGAAGAGTCGTGGGCCTCTTATATACTCGTTGACTGGTGCCCTTGGTAGGTTCCATGCTCCTGAGGGGGATCACGTTACTTTGCTGGAGGTATACAAGGCCTGGTCACGGAACAGGTTCTCGGCCCCTTGGTGCTATGAGAACTTCATCCAGGTCCGAAGCCTCAGGAAAGCTCAGGACGTGCGCAAGCAGCTTATAGGTAGGCTTACCTGCCCCCATCGCAAAATGGACTACTGATGTCTCATAGGCATTATGGATCGATATAGATTAGAGATAAATAGCTGCGGGCAAGATTACAATCGTCTGAGGCAGGCAATCGCTGCAGGGTAAGGCCTCTAGAGTTACCTGAAATTAACGCGCATTGTCTAATGCCAAGGTACTTCAACAATTTATGTCGCCGCGACCCAAATGAGGGTTACCGTGTTATGCGAGATCTTCAGCAAGTTTATATTCATCCTTCTAGCGCTCTGTAAGGTTGTTGGGTGATAGTGTCGGACCATTCATATGTTAGATACCAGAAGAACCCTGAATGGGTTATCTACTATGAGCTGGTCATGACAACTCGCGAATATATACGAGAGGTCTGCACGGTCGAGCCGGAGTGGATGCCCAAGATTGCCCCGAATATGTTCAAGCAGGCTGATAATCGTGGCATCAGCAAGATGAAGGCCAACGAAAAGATCGAGCCTCTCTACTCCAAGTACATTCGTATTGTGCTGAGTCGCTCCCTATTGTCTTGCCGACAGATACCACGATCGTGACGCTCTTCGTATATTGGCAAAGAGGAAGTGTTAGCCGAATGGCTACTCTGTGCGTTGGCATCGGCGAGGTGCCTTTGTACAAAAGTTCTAACAACATCCACAAGACGTTAGATCGTTAGATCATAGAATTGTGTTGCGTTGGAGACTCAAACTTCGAGTTATTTGCCCATTGCACTCGATTGCATTCTACGTCGCTTCACTTGCTCGTTCCTCAAATTGTGCTTCAGTCTTTACCTGCCTGCTGTTCACTGGCGGACCACAAAATTCAATATGCAACGAAGACGTAGCGGACAGAGTCCAATGGCTTCCGAATCACCCGGCGAGCCTCGGCTGACGTGGAATGAACCTCATCCCGTCCGCGTGATCTCCATGCGTCTCCTACTTATTCTTTTTGTAAGATAATAATCTTATCATAAGATATAGCTTCTCAGACTACTGCGAACGTGTTTTGAATTAGGCCGTTTTTCCAATTGGAGGTGTTATAATAGCCTATTACTGTGCCATTATCAGACACCAGGTACTTTGCACTTTCGAACCGAATAGCTAAAGTTACTACATCAGGTCGCCTACCCGTACCTTTACATTTCAACTGTAATCCAGTGGGATCCCTCCAGAATTTATGGAGCATTTGGCATGACCATGGTAAGAACTTTTCAAACAGTGTTGATTCAGAATCGACAATTCCGTCAATTTCAGGCGGCCGTCCTTTTCTTGTTTTTCTCGTACGCTAGACTAGCCTTCGTCGAATACCGGGTGCAGCCGACTGATACTTGGACTCATCGGGTGCAAGCCTTGACTAAGATCGCCTCCTGGGCTACCGTCTTTGGGATGGTTGGCGTGGCGTGCATTCCTTTTTATCGCATGCCCGTTACGCATTTGGTTTTCGCTGGAACATTCTTCGTTGCAGCAATTATCGTCGCTTTATGTGCACTCTACGTTGATTATAGGGTATCCGGTCATTTTTCGTGCATGATACGTTTCCGAGCTGTCCTGGTATTTTGTGCGCTCGTATTTTCTATTATACTAGGGTTGGTCGTGATGTTCTGGCCATTTGTGGGGTCTGTCATGGAGATATTGGCAGTGCTCTGCTGTTTTCTATTCGTTGCGACGTACGCGATCGACATGCGGGATTACGATGTCGTTGTCAATGTACGTCGCCGAGGTGACCCGAGTTATTGTCCAGTGGAACTTGATGGCTTATAAAATACTCGTGCTTACTTCGCACGGCTGTACCATTCTTGATCCACCACCTTGAATATCATCGCTTATGTTGTGTTACGCAAGTGGTTGTACGATATTATAAAACCCCAGCAAACTAATAGGACATTCCTTACAAGACAGATGGCCAATAGTTGGTCACCAACTGCATCGTTTAACGGTCATGTTTCCGACTAACACGCTCTTATATCCGGCTGTCTCATGCATCTCAAATATCCGTTATACACCATCTCCAAATATACACGCGCGAAAATAACAGACCGGAAATTCTGTCATAAGACTCTTTCGGTCCGGAATTGACATATCCGATTTACGCATCACTTATCTGGGTGACACAAGATTGAACTTTTTTAAAAAGGCTTACAGGGGGTTGTACAGTTCACTCCGTGACTGCATACAGCCGCGGCTCGCATTGCAAGAGACTGAAGCTAAATAAAAAGGGGAATAGCCCACGCTCGGACCGACCCTTGACACTAACAACAATCTGAATTCTGCGAAAGTGCGATTTAAATTTGGGTTGGTTCTTAAAAATCTGGTCACTTTTCGGCTCGCAGATTGGCATAGGGAACGCGCCTAAATGACCAATGAAGTTTCCAATGGCCCTCTGAGGCTCTGAGAATTATATGGGTGATCAATGAGATAATCATTGAGAGCGGCTTCCATCGGAAATTTTCCGGAACTGATATGGTTCGCGGCGCAAACTTGGCGGCGCCAAGTTGGCGTCAACATCCGATCACCGGATTCCGGTGGCCCACCTTGATTGCCGTCTTCCGCCAGAAGACGGGGCTCACAGTGAGCCGCTCACAGTCACTCTCAGTGACCCACTCAGTGCGAAAAAATCCTTATCAAATCCATCAAAGAGACCCCAGAAAGGAAGAGGTTTCTTTCGAAACTTTCGAAAGGAACCTCTTCCTATTGCCAACCGTGCTTTTATGTGAAAATTAAATGGAAAATAGGATGTGGTGATGTACTTTGGATATCGGAGGCTGCACAACGCCGACCGTTCGTGAATAATACATGCAATGTCATCGTAAAGTTTAGTCTCAGAGGCCTTATCCGATGATATCGTGAGCAAAAACTGGCCACCATTTTTCATTAGAGGGTCTTCATCCCTGTGTTGAGAACTACAACGCACCTGTATTGGCCGACGATCCTCCTGACTAGGCTGTAGTAGGCTACAACGGAACTCACCGCGCCTACAGTAGATATACAATAATGGATAGTCCACTGCTGAGAATCCGACATCAGGCTCGGCAGCAGTCTCCTACGGGGGTTGGGTTAGACGGCGAGACTGTTGAGCCGCGTTAAGGCGTATCGCGAAGCGACTTCAGAGAGAGGGAGAGCCGAGGAAGCTTGTGTTGCGGAGTAGGCGCTTGTGATAATTAGAGAGGCTTGAGATACGAGCAAAGGCTTGTGATAAGAGGGAGTGCTTGCGATTAGGGTATTATCATAATATTATTATGCAATCCTCGAGGCGAAGCGACTCCCAGAGAGACGCGACGGGACTCCGCTTGCATTATACTAACGTAATATTAGTAACATTTTCCCATACAGCTTATCTTGGATGTCAGTGACTTCTATTCATAGATGGCCCGCAACCCTCTGACTCAGAGGCTCTGAGGCTTACGCGATCAGTGATTCACAAACCGCAAACTGCAAAGTTTGGTTACTCCTATAAAGATACTAAAACGTTATCCAAGACGCCTGGAGCCATGTTCGTAGAACGAGTGTATCTTGCTACGAGTGGCGTCGACGTCGAGACGAGACGTAAATGTATTCTGTACAATATAGCGGCTCTCCGTGGTAAGTCTCGTATCGGAATAACTGGTACACTCTCTCAGTACAAATTGTTATGTTTCTAGCATGCAGACGAAGCCTTTGCTTACTGTGGTTTTTATATGAAGATACTTTCAGTGGGAAACTCTTGAGGCTTCCAATTTCAATGAGGACCGTTGAATGGCACGGTATCCATACAGAAGCATTGATTTCACAACTTAAAGTGGATGGCCACAGCTTGAGAGTTGCGGTGGATACTGGAGTATATGAGACTTTTTTCTTCTCAAATCGGTCGCTCATCGACGGCGAGCCGTGCGACGGGCTGTTTTATGGTTGCTATCAGTGCGAACCAAAATATTGTGACGAGTCGAAAGAGATTGCCTTCTGCGATGGTTGCAGTGCTTATGTAACTGGCCATAGCGGTACTTTAGAACTAGGGGGAGTCAGAGTACCAGGAGCTAATTTTGGCCTAGTTGTCAACTTCACGAGCGCTGAAGTGCTCCCTCAAGCATCACTAGGCCTGGCATTTAAACCTGAGGGTGACGACGAGAATGGCGATTGGATGCCCTTATTAAGTCAGCTTGTGGACAAGGGGATTCTAGATGAAAAAGAGTTCTCGATATACTTCGACCCTGATAACATTAATGAAGGGGAGCTGATCCTTGGTGGACAAGATACCACAAAATATCACAAGCCAATGCAACAAGTTCCTCTCACAGTTGGAGAAGATTCGTGGACAGTTGACCTCAAGAGTATCAAGGTTGGAGGAAAGCCTGTCCATACTATATCTAATTCTCATTCGATTATGATAGATAGTGGTGCTGACGGTTTATACGCTCCGCCTGAGCTGATTAGACCAGTACTGGCAGCTATCGAGTCGAACCTTTTGGCCAGAGGTCGGAATATTGAATACGCGAGTCACCCCTGGAGCTTACATAGTCTGCAAAGCTGTGATGATCGGTTGTATCTTCCGCCTATTCAACTCGCGCTCCAAGGGGAATCAGATGCTGAGGTAATCGTGGAAATACCGGAGGAACTCTACGTCTCGAAGTCATCCGAAAATGGGGAGTGCTACCTCTTGATTAAAGATGTCCCCGAAGGATGTGGAATCGGTGTCAACCTTCTACGTCCGTACCACCTTCAGTATCAAGAAGAACATCGTCGAATCGGAATCGCCCTAGCGAAAAGAAGGCCAAGGACATACTCGGGTTCCAGGATGCAACGCTTCAGAAGATTCAAACGTTCGTTGCTGGGTGCATGTAGTAGCTGTGTATCTAGTCAATCGGCCGGATAGACTTCGGCTTTTATTGACCCTACAAGTGTGACCAGTAGTGTAAGATGTGTAAATATAAGCTATTATTCCACATGTATATGATAATATCGGGTTGAGTAGTGATCACATAGGTATGGATAGAAGTCCTTCGAGGTATCCAAGGAGGGAGCTCCTAGCTGCTAGCACCTACCAAGTATGTCACATACTGTATGTAGAGGCTATTCTAGCGCCAGCCATCGGCCAAGTCGTCTCGAGGTCCGAGGGGGAGGCGTTGTATATCGTTAGTCTAGGGAGGACCCTGACGCGCAGTTACTAATCATACCAGTGCATTCATTGTGCTGTCAACATGAGCTTAGGCTGCTCCATTTGAGCATGCTCCTAGTGGCATCCGCCTGCCGGTTAGCTCCGCGTCAAGGCAGAGCAAGGAGAGTCTTGGGCAGGAAACATGTAGTACCCACATTTTAAAAATGTGGGTACCACATCCTTACCCCTCCTTACCCCAAAAAGGTAAGGAAAAACTTGGTCCGAGGAGAGTCTATGGGCTTGCAAATGTGGTAGGGGATTTTCCGAAACGCGCTATTTTATCATTGCTTGGTATGCAGTGTGAACCGACGGTGACGTACCGCACATATCAATATTTGGGTTTGGTTCGACCGTGGAGTTCGTTCAGCTATCAGGAGTGTGAACGGCGCCCAGCTCATTGCGCTCCAACTGCTATAAACTGATCCTCTCTCCGAGTTCATACATGGGACAGCGTGATACTGACACTAGGGAACCCTGAAGAATAGCCTAGACTAATGAGCCATGTTCTTCAGCTAATGAGCTTATTTGTTTCGCATCATTTTCTAAAGATTAACCTTGTTTACTGTTTGGAGGAAACGGGTCCGAATATTGACAACACAACCATCAAGCACATAGTAAGGCTCGACCTGAGTGGTATAGACGAGAGGGACTGGCGGGTATGCGCAGGTGGGGGAAGCCCATTGGTAGTTGTATTTGCCTTTGGCTTCGATAGCGGTGACTAGCAGACTTAGTAAAAACAATGTCCTACCAACATTCCCTTTTCGCACTTCGCCGATTTGGGGCAATCCTGACAAAACACATGCTGGTCGAGCTCATCATGGGGTTCCTACTCTGTTACTACCGCACCTGAGCAGGCACTTCTCGCTCTCACATGAGGCAGTCCCAACTGGAGATATCGGGCAGCGGCGGCTTTCATAATGACATTCTTGAGTACAGAATATGTTCTTCAATTCAGTAGGAGAGCCGTACTGACGGCAAGACTGATTGCCAATCTCACAGAACATCGACTACCGTGTTGTATTCTAGGATCAAACCATCGTCACATTTGCATCCGCCTATCGTCTGCGAAGTTGTGTTATAGAAGCATTCTCCGACAGGCTTCCCATAGAGTTTACCTGGACTGAAGTCCAGAGGATCATGTGGAACCAGAACCTCGGGCCTGAGATTCAATAAAGGACCGAAAATTCATCAACTAGGCTGCTAGGATCTAGGAGTAGTAAGGATACTAACCCTAAGTATTCAAGTCGGGCTGGTAAGAACATATACACGACGCAAGAGTATTCAAGTTCAACCCCTCACCTTACGCGTCGGCATCGCAAGCTTTTTTGCGGAAACAACTGCAGGCAGAGGCGGGCGAGCAGAGAAGTAGGCCGATGATTGTATATACGACGAGCATTTTTGTTGTTGGGTCAACTCAACTTATAGCAAGTTTTGGTTTATGCAGCTATTAGTGTTCATTGCTGCGTGACGCAGTTTGTGACCGCAATGCTGTCACCCCGGAGATGCGTGAGATGTTGTAAAATATACGTGGGATATTCTCCTGCATTTCCACGAGTAGTATCTTCCTGCCCATGGATACCTTCTCAAGTCAGAGTTTGCAGAGTCAAGTTTGGTCTTGCGCCGTCCTGACGGAGTCGAAACAGTTTTTCCAGTGTTTTTTTCACCCTCAGCATTTGTTTCTGTTATCTGTACTTCGTGCGAAGTAGGCATTCTTCTCGGTCACGCCATGTGATCACGTCACGCGCTGTGGTTTACTCTCTCATGACTCTTTAGTGAAGAGTTTCCCCATCTCCTTCTCCCTTGCTGGGTTGGTTAATTGCCACAGCCCGAGCCAACACTATGCTCCAGCCTATGCGTTCCTGGGCTTGACACGTAGACTTGTAGATGACGATGGGTGTCTCAGCTCAGTATTGGTCGAGCTTGTATACAGACTCTGTTTGACAGAGGAGTTATACCTATAGAAAAGATCTCCGTATGCGGTTTCTCTTGGCTCAAAGTTTATTCTTCCCAGTGATAACTCGAGGGCATCTGGGACTTTGCAGTTATCCACTAGGAAATGTCGAACACACAGAACGGATAATGTCGGAGCGCCTCTGCAGCAGTAGCACGGGCGCGCGTGTGCACTAGCCCTTCGGTATGCCCACGTGTCGAGCGTGCGCCATCAACCCGATTCCAAGATTAGACTGTAGGTATGGGTCTGTGCGATATCGATACTGTCGAATCGTCACCACTAATCGTGATCAGCCGTGCTCTTTCAACCGAAATTCGGAGTAGGCTAACTCGGGTGGTTAACTCAACAGCATGATGAGCAGAAGAATATCGCCTCTGACATGCACACTCACTAATAATGAATTGCTGCTGCATTTAATCGATATGTTCACTTCAGGCTGCCACCTTTGTTGTGTCAAGCAAAAGCTTCTCACCGTAGCCACACACCGTTCCCGCTCTTCGACGCGGAACCTGGGAAAAAATTTCATATCGGATCCGCAGTTGCATGCTCGTAGATTCGTGACGGGAATAGCTGATTTCTGGCGCATTCGATTGGATTAGGGAACCGCGACTATACCTCTGAGAGTACTATCACAGGAGATGGCGGTCGTCACTGGTGTTATCTTGCCCACTAAAAGCGTTTAGTCACCCTTGCCCGAGTTACCATGATCCTGATGGAGCCGAACCGCTCAAACCTTCTCATATCAATCTTGAGCCTCGTTGACAAGTCGAAGCCGATCGGAACTCGCACAGAGTTAGAGTCTATAGGTGATTCAATGTGGAGGATTTGCGCACCAAGATCGGCCGTGACCTAAAAACAGCAAAGGCAGCGGCTCGGCGATGCCATCACAGTTAAGGTCACCTTGCTAATGTGCTGGTCGGCGGCTTTCGGGCCCCTTACGTCAATGACATAAGCGTCACCTTGAAGAGATGTCTCGATTTTAATGAAAGAGCCTCGGGAAGGTTTTACCGGGATGGAAGACTGCAAGGAAATCACAAACTATCATACAAAAGAGAGACCGTCCGCTCAACTCACCGCAGTGGCATTCCTCTTGAAGGGATCAGATAGTTTGCTATCCCCAATTAACTTGGAGACATCGCTTGACGTTGCATCAGTGCTAGTCCCACTGGGATTGAATTTATATGATGGGGTACCTACATAAAGCAATGCAGCGATGGACCAACAGAAAAAATGGAAATAACACTGTAAGTGAAGCACTTAGGCTTGATAAGGGGAACTCGGATAACGAGGAAACTTCCAATAGCTGAGATTGTAGGACAGATGGATCTAAAAGCCAATTCATCAAATGATGTTTTCATGGCGACCTTAGCAAGCTTCGGGAAGTTTCCAGCGAAAAGATCAGGGTTGATGTAGCCTCCTAGGTGAGCCTACCAGCAACGAAGCCTTCTTCTTTCCACGGGAATGTGGTGGGACCAGGTTGGTTCTCTCCTATTTTACCAGCTATCGTTACTTGTCTCGTTCGCTCTGCCTCCAGCACTCTGATGACCAACAGGCTATCGATGTCTCGTAAACAATCGTACGATTTCCGCTGCATGCTCCTCTGTGGGGATTCCCAGGTGAGAACCCCGTAGTCATCGGCACTGCTGGCAGTCCCCTTGTCAAGACCTCCAGGCGCTGAGAATCATACAGTGTTGACTGGTGCTCGGTTTCGTTAAAGAATATTCTAGGCCTCTGCGTAAATCCTGCCCGACAATTCTTGGGACCTACTGGCTTCACCGCTTCCGATCGGGAAGGATTCTGCTTCATCGCTAGCGTCGTATCTTATCGGCATCATTTCGTGGGTGGGTTCCTAAATTAGGCTTATGTTGACATTTTCATCCGTAAGCTGCTGCCGCTGTGTACATGGTTCTCCTTGTCCCCGCTCCCACACACAGAGTCGCTCTCGGCTTCGACGTAATCATCTCGCTGGTCCAGCATCGCCCTGAGCTCTGCCTCAGTAATTTCGGGCTTCTTTTTCTGAACATCAGTAGGTCATCACCCTAGGCTACCATCCAGCCATCTACATACCTGTTCGCTTGGGGTTAAACCCGGAATGCTCCAAATAGAGACGGTGCCATCCAAAGCAACCGCTACTATCGTGCAGTTGTCAACCCATGACACGCCAATGGGCACTGCTGAGCCTACCAACTCGTATTTTCCCAGAAATCAACGGTACCATCGCCTCACCATATGATTTCCTCGATGCAATGCGCTCGACGTTAGTGGCGTCGACGACTTCCAAAACACCCGTCGTTCTGTCGGAGTAGCACAGGAAGCGACCGCCTGGAGAGGCTCTAACCTACACGTAGATATGGCTACCGAATGATATCGATTAAGTTACCTGCTTGTCGCCGAGACCTCCTGCTCCTGAGGTTGAGATTGTGCTTGTTGCCGTGTAAGGACGGCTACCTGACATGCCACTATACACGTCAGCGTGCTACACGGTTCGATCATTAAGCTTCAATGACATATAGCGAAAGACATTATGAGCTGTTCGAATCGAACAGCTCATAATGTCTTTCGCTTTGATTATCGGGGTACACAGTAGGCTGACGAACCTTTGGGACCAGCTAGGATGTTGAGATCCATACAAACTTGGGCTGCCTTCGATGGCAGCCTCCAACGGTTATGTGGGTAGCACATGCTCCTCGCAATCTCTAGAACCTGATCTATATATACGGAGCTGTGGTATAGAACCGTCTATTTGCCTTCAAGGTTTGTGGTATTCTACTGCGTGTTCTGGCGTCAAAGCAAAGCACCTGAAAGTAGCATTTCTTGACCGACCGCCCCCTCCTAAACACTGATAGGCATATCACAGAATTCGTGACACGAATAGACTCTTAGACGATGGCTGATAACGTGTGCGTGAAGGAGACTGTAGCATACAGAGGAATCAGTCAGGCTCAGTCACAGGTATCTCTTCATCCGAGTACTTGATTATCTCTGCTGCTGCACGTAAGCAGGCAAAGGCTTGGTATCTCCGCTCTTGCATTTTCTGCCTGCTGAGCAAGGTCTCTCGGATTGAGTAACCGCCGGCCGGATCCATTCGCGGCCGCCACGGTGCCGTGCACCATCCTAATAAAACTACTAACACTAACAAAAACCTGCCATACACCGTAGGCGATGTACTTATGAACATCCGGAATATTGCCAGATGAGGAATCGCCCTCAGTGCTGCACCTTATCCCTGTCTCTACGAACATGACTGTATCGATTGGGCTCATATGGCCATGGAAGACATCCTTCCTGGCGACCAGGGAGTCCGTCTCGTTCGCTTCCTCATTCGGGAGCAGCGCATTCTTGAAGGTCAAAAGATACCTAGGAAAAAAGCCGCCAAAATATTCGACATTAGCGCGCTTACGCCAGACCGTCGTGGCACCCTGCGGCGCAGTGACTGCCAAGAGAGGAAAGGTGACATGCTGTGATTGGTGACGCTCGGCTAATACCTCGACTGTATCTGCAACGCAGCACTTCTCAACGCCCATCACTAACACTTTACTGTATTGTTATGTCCTTCAGAGTCATCAACGTGGCTTCAGCGCTGATGTCAAAGATGACCAGAAACCCGTTGCTGTAGCCCACTGCTACTCTCAGCCCCTTATCGTTCGACCCGGCCTCTGTATTGATCTGAATACGGTGGATGGAAGGAGGCGTACTTACGAGCACATACGACGTCAACACATGTCGCCGATAGTGTGGCATTGACGCCGTTGGCCCCACGGAGGAGATCTTCAGGGGAAATGCGAATCGCAAGGCTGACAGTCGCTCTCACAGGACCTAAGACGAATCCTAATAACAGCAATTGGAACAAATGTCACCATGTTGTTTGCGATATATATACAGCTTGCCTCCGTCACTGCAACCAACGATTATATAGTTAGCTGAAGCAGCCACGCAGGTACAAGGTGCAGTAGGCGCTGAGGCCGTGAGACGCTTCAAAGAGGAGGCATCCTGATCCAAACAGCGAAAAGCTTCAACTGAAAGTGTTCCCAAGTCGGTTAGGTGAACACGCGGAAAGTGGTCCATGACCTAACCTTTTCTGAAGGCGTCCAGAGCTACAGTTCAACCCATAAGCTAGACTGGGATTATGAGTGGCTAGCGGCCTTATGGCATGTGATGTAGCCTACCTGTTTCAAAAGATCGCAATGCGTGTCCAGTACACCGGCTAGTGGATTTTCTGCTGTTTGCAGGGCAATAAAGTGCCTAAAGAAGATTCATATTCCAGAGGCGCGACTGATCGACAGTCATACCTTTGGAAACAAGCTCCAATGAGCCTTTCTCCGACAGGTGCTACTCGATGAGACTTTGACTGGTGCTGATCACCGAGAATGGTGCCTGCAGAAAAGGTCATGGAGCTCGAGATATTGATTTCTTACACCATCCGTTTTCTTGCAACGCCACCACTCGCTTGCGGAGGACTTTCAGATATACGACAGCGCTTCGAGCTGGATCACCGGCGGCTTCCAGTCTTGTTGAGCCTGAACGACGAGTACTATAAAATGTAAGCGAAACAAAGGGAATGCTACGAAGACAGATGTGGCCTTCAGTGAAGTAGACGACGCCATCACCGCTGCCGACGACTAACCTACCAAGAAACCAGAAATCGGCGCTTTCCGGACAGCGTACTTTTCATGATTGTAGGGAGCTCGCTCCACACACGCCAAGCTGGTGATGATATTGCTCATGGCGCTTGCAGCACGGGCAAAAGCGGAGGACTTGGTGCCAGTGGTGGAGCGGGGAGTGAACGAGGTGTTTGCTGAAGTTGTGGACCCTGGGAATGACACGCGTATCCATCTCACAGAGGGCTGATATCTGAAACGGCTAACGGTATTGTAAACAGTGTAGCATTCCTATTATAGACCTGCTCAGGGTCCAAATCTTAACCATCCGTCCATGCCCGAACACAGCCCATTGATAGGCGTCTTCGTGCTCGAATAATGGAGAGCTACCGACGACCTCAGCTGATGCACATGTGGTCGTGCAAATGGGCTGGGAAGGAAGCGGTGTTGAATTTGCCAGGACCCGGCGCCGTACTTTTTTGATGCCTTGGCGAGCTGCTCCAGAGATCGACATCCTCTTCGTGGGAGGCTGAGGCCCGACTTTCCATATAGCCATAATTTGTTTTTGCATACCGCCTCCCACAGAGCAAAGATACCCGGCACTGCCAGGCAACCAACACAGAGAGGATATATACGGGGAATCATGGAAGGCCAGACGGAGCCTAAGGCGAAGGTGACAAGAAATTAGTAAAGACAAAAGTTGTACGTTGGAAGCCGCATCGATCCTTCAGAGCAAAGCCGATAGGGATCCCAGATATGCACTTCACTCATTTTGGTATGGCCCCTGAAAGGCATCTTGAACCTCTGAATAGTCCAATGGCAGTCGTCTCACATTCTGTACTGGCCCGATGCTATCAATCTTACTGCTGGCCCATAAGCCATGCAGCTCACCATGTTAGTATGCCCGGTGTACGGAAACTGTTTGCCTAAAGTAACCGTAAGGAAGTTGAAGATGCTCTAGATCGCAGGGGAGGAGCTTGACGAGGCCCAGTTAGGCCTCACCTGTGGTGCTGTTCATAACAATGACTAAATCACCGCAACTGTATGCCACCAAGTCATCATCGATAAACTGAATATCGCCAAGCCTGCATGCTCCGCCTGGGGTCTGCATACTCGTTGCTCTCCCAGATAGCTTGGAGCATCTTCCGGAACCGAGCTGACGGAACTGCGCGAAATGATCAGTGTGGATGGCCTACCAACAGTTGCAGGTCAAGTGGAGCGGAAGAGGCCATTGAGACGGAATACCAGAATACAGGAAACTCTAACAGCGAAAGCGTAAAGTAGAAATGCTGGGGCCCCGGGGTGAGCTTAAGTGTCCCTCGGGGTCATCGAGAGATCCTAATCCTATGAAAATTCCGCATTAATATACGTTCCAGGACTGAAACGTCGAGTGTGTTTCTTGTGGAAGTATTTGGTGTCCCCTTTATGGGCCTCTTCATGCATTCGTCGGGCCCTGAGGCTCGGAGACCGCGAAGTGCTTGCTTGTAACCAATATTAACAAAAGCTTGTAGTCATCTAGTTGGGTGATTGACTCCAACTAGTTCTCTATAGTAGCACCAAGGCATTACTACGAAAAACGGAATGTCTACTGTCGGCCTTTGAAGTGCGAGCAAGGGTCACACAAACTCAATTTGTGGGTAGGTTTGTGGGTAAGTGAAAACAGTTTGTCAAACTGTCATATCCTGACGCCGTATGAGGGCAATATGACTCATCGACTTCCCCCCTTTTCGCGGTCATAGGCCTAAGCGTACGGCGGATACAGCAAGCACGAATAAGTGATCGCGACCTCATTCGGGGACTTTCATGTGCTAACATAGAACAGGGCATCACGTCGCTGCGATATGGTTTCTTTCGGAGAAGGCTCAGCAGTTAGAGAGTACCGACTCCCTCCACATACACAAAGAGTTAGACGACTCATCATAGGGGCCACACTCTCAGGATTTAGGATACAAGGGATAGTTGACAATCGCATAAAGTCGTGGTCATTCGTGGCATGTTATGCATCACGGCGATGACTATCTACATCATCGCAGCTGCATGCCGATCAGTATCGAGGTTTCTTATAGGTTCCTGACTGGCCGAAATCGGGGATGCTCGCGAACCAGTACGTAATGATTGGGGGTCATGTCAACTATGACAAAGCAAGAAAGGAGTACGGTGTGGCTGCGGCTCGTCTCTATCATGGCCCATGTGAATTGACAGTATTAGAAACCTTCAATATCAGAAACAGGTCTCTAATCATGCTGCAACTGGGTGACACTTCTCACCCTCATCTTTTATATCGCATTCATCCTCAACCTCGGGGTGGGCCTCGCACACAATATAGTAAGTTGCGCCAAAGTGCTTGCGCTGAACTTGAAGGATCTTCATCCCTGATTGCTTTACAAGGCGTAAAATCTCACGGTTATTATAGCAGCCGAATTTCTCCACGTGCTTGATCAGAGTGTTATGAAGATACTTTCTGAACAATGGGTAAGTGCTTTGCCCGTGCTCGAGTAGAAGGACTTTCCCGCGGCAGACTCTCTTAATCTCGAGGAGCGTCTCCGACGGATCCTCGAAGGAGCAAATGCCGAAGGTGTCAACCACGGTGTCAAAAGATTTGTCGGGGAACTCCTTCATTGAAGCGCAGTTGCCGCTCTTCAGTCGAAGTGGTATCGGATCCAACAGGTGCCGTTTCTTCTCGGCTGTCTCCAGCATTCGCCGACTGAAGTCTATTGCTGTAACAGATTTAACTTGCTTAGCATTGTAGAACCTGAAACAGAACACATGCCCATTCTCAGTTGCATGCCGGGATGTTCCGCGGTATAAAGCAACTGCCCACTGAAAGTTCCTCCCGGTCCCGACTGCCACTTCCAACACATCCCCTTCGGCATTGGCAAGCAGCTGTCTCCGCCATCTGGTCAGGCCCATAAGGTACTCATCCAGTCTAACCTAAGATATCCAAACCCTCGACAAAATCATACAAGCATGAATGTAAGCCATGTTGAGTTGAAGAGGGGTCAATGGCAAGTTGGGAAAAGGACAGAAAATGGGGAAGACGTGAGTCATAGAACAACTCACCTTGTAGTCCCATGAAGCTGCTACTTCGTCAAATATTTTTCTGCGTCGCTTCTCAGTTGGCAAGTCCTCGTCCTTATACCTCTTTTCCCGTCCCGCGAAGCCATAGTTCCCAAGGTACATCCCGCCGACCAGCACGCTCACCGTGCCCAGAGTGGAGGCGAAGACCTTCGCGTTGGACATTCGCACCTCAACCGCCTGCTACCGTTAAATGATTGTTCAACGCTGATCCCACTGTATGCACAAAACTTATATCATTATTGCATTTCATTGATGAAGGAATAGAGCTGCATTAGAAAAGTTCATTAAGGCTTCTCGGCGAGGGACTGGCAGCCTGGAGCCAGACCGGCGAATTCGCTTTCGAGACTTTCGTACTGGGAGACACGCCACTGAAAAAACGATCATCATGTTTGCTACTTTCGTTTCTACTCCATTTGATGAAGTAGAAACGAAAGTAGCAAAGGCATGGGTCGGAAGCCCGCCTAGTGAACTTTCTTTCGAGACTATTACGCGATGCATCACTGAAGAAAATATGAACAGATGGCAAGAAAGGAGGGCAAGAGTCTTGGCATTTGCAGAGGAGTACGATTTACAGTAGATTATTTGCAGTACATTTTTTCGGACAAAACACAAGCTCGTTCCTACCTTCATATGTGCCTCAAGGACGGGTATGAACTCCTTTCGGCCAAGGAGGTTGTAGGCATTACGAAGAATCGTCGTGAGAGGTTTTGTGAAGACTGGAGGGACGCCTGGCTTATCGGCGCAGAAGAGGTCCTGGCCGAGCTCTAGCCCCATGCCGAAATCTCCTGAGCGGCAGCAGCAGTGAAAACACCAAGGTAAATGCAAAGAGGCAACCTTCGTCGTTTCCTATGTTAGTCCAGGTAAATATCTCATCTAATCTTGATGTATCTCGCTTATCCGGGGGCGCCTCTCGAATCTTATCCAGGATGCCCTTCAGCGCTTTGGAGCTCACCGGCAGTTCGCGGTATCCGACCTTGAAAAATATCTGTACCTGCCAGATGGAGGCCCACTCACCTCAGTGTGCTTGTCGTATGGAACAAGAACTCCCAGACCACTGAATGTCGTCCCCTGGGTCCTCCGCGTTCGAGCCTTCCATGCATTAGTTGATACCACTAAGTCACCCTTGCCGGTGTGCACCCTGCCAAGAAACCGAACGAGAATGCGTTTCAATCTGTAGGGAACTACACAGAACTTTCCCCCAGCAAGGGTAACTCAGTACTTAATACTAATACTATCCATTACTAGTTGCTTAAGAGTGCGCAAGTCCGGACTTCGGACTCAATTCGGAGTTCCAAATTCTTGACCGGGAAATGCTGTAGCATACCATCTAGTACGTAGCATTCTTTAAGACCCACAAGACGCACACTCGCTATCTTGCTCAATGATCTTACGATTCGATCGCTTCCACAATGCGACCTCCTTCGTCATGTTCTCGAGCTATATCATATACGAGCGATAGTAGGGAGTCGGAGGCTGCTCGGAATTTATAGTCTTCGGCGCGGGCGGCCACGAGCACCTGAAAAACCGGAGTCGTGGCCTTCTGGATTGCCAATGGCCTACACTAACAGGAACATCGCCTGGGCTGTCCACGTAATAAACCCAGTGTCGGCCTGGCTCTCTGGTATCGACCATTATAGTGACAACTTCCGGAGGATCATAAAAATAACGCCACTCGGCCTGGGCTGCCAACAAAGAGCAGCTAGGATAATACAACGACCACTGCCTCACCAGCCTCAGACTTCTCCGCGATTTCGTGGAAGGGACCGACTAGCTTCAGGCCAATGTCCTCGAGTGCTCCACAAGGATCGGATGGATTCAATTTCGTACATATCTCCCATACCGTAAACATGGATGGAGGTGCCTAACCCACCCAACTTCAGCCGGAGGTCGAGTAGCACAGTGGCTGAGCATGCTGACCTCTATGAGGTACTTCTCGCCAATTCTCTTCGTCGCCCCGGCATATTTGTCCGTTGGTTGTTCCTTGCAGGATTTCGCCTCCTTCACTTCGGTCTGCGCTCTCTCCGTACTGGACGCCATTTCGCTTCTACGTCGTTTGGTGGCTGCCATTATGATACAGTAAACTTCACAATCTCGGGAATTTCCGGCGAGAGTTCAAATGCACCAGGAGTCCCTAGTGCTCAGACTGAACACGGCACACTGAAAGGTAATTATGAAACTTGCTTCATGTTAGGGCTTGATAGGCAGAAGATCGAATTAGCCACTGCGGATGGGCAGCTCTAACCGACACGTACAGGACTGCGGCTATCATCCAGCTACTACCTTCCTTCATCCTGAGCAGCTCGTCCTCCATGCATTGCTCCAAGTCCTCTGCTCTCTTCAATCCGTGCTCTACTACTGCATTAATAATGTCAACTGCTGCTTCAAGGCGACGCTCGTAGCCCTGAACCACCAAGCCGAAGGTGAAGGAATAGACGGAGGTAAGAGACACACCTTTCTGTCATGCACGGACTGATCAGTGCGCTCCTCCAGCTCGCGTGTTTCTTCCTCAGCAGCGGCGATGTCCTCAAGCAACTTAGATTTATTAGCCATCGACGATTCGTGCATGTCTCGTATTTGCTGGTCTAGCTCAGCTATTCGGGCCTCAGCGTCTTCTATCGCCTAAGTGCATCAGCGCTGCCCTCCGCACCTCCAACCACCAAGAGCACTTTCTTCTCAGCTTCGGCTCTGTCCCTCAATAGGGCCTCTTTAGTGTCCTTCCACTCAGCCTCCTTCATCGCCACAGTCTTTATTTCCTTCCTTGCCTTCCTCAGCTGCTTGTCAGCTTGCTCGCGGCTCTCGAGATACTCGCGAAGGGCGTCCTAGTCGAAGGCATTGATACTATCCGAGCACCCCAACCCTACCTCGGCCTTAGCCAAGCTCTTCCGGGTATCCTCTGCTCTTGCGTCAATCAAAGACTCAATATTCAACCCAGGCTGAACAAAGCATCAGACCAACCTCCTACATGGAGCTCTCACCGCCGCCAGAGATCCGAAAGAGCGTTTCAAGAACTCTGAGGCCTCAGGGTTGAAATTGGCCCTGGGGATGGCCGGATGGCCTCCATTCCCGATACACTCGTTGAACTCATGACACAGCCTGAGAGGCAGGGAGTAGGAGCTCGAACGACCGACTCAGAGGCTACTACCCTTGCAGCTTGTTCTGCTCTGCCCGAAGTTGGCTCTCCTCCGCTAAAGTATCCGAGTCGCATTGGCTTATCTACCAACTACTCATATCGGAACACAACCCCCAAGGGCACACCAGTTCCTGTAGACCGCGTGTGTCTTGATCAAGGCGCTTAGCACATGCCAATAGCTGTGCCAGGTCCTCGTGGCTGTACGTCTGGGCGTCTACACGTTCAGTGATCTCCTCGATCTGAACAGCCGCATATTCGACACCGACTCCGTACCGAATTGTCCTGCCTGCTTCCTATACTCTTGCTCTCGCTGTTTCTCCTTCTCTGTTTTCTTCTCCCATTTCCCTCGCTCCTCTGAAGCCTCCTTCTCGCGATGCCTCAGCACTTCAACTTCCCTTCAAAGAGCGTCAAGCCTTGCCAATGCACCCTACCTTACTTTGCCTCCTCCGCGGCATGCGCCCTTATCTCATCGTTCTTCTTCTGGTACTCCTCAGGATCATCCAAGTCTCCACTGTCCTTGATTCTCTCGACTGCTGCTTCATTTTCAGTAATTATTTTCACACACTAAGCAAGACCACAATGGCCCCAAAGCGCCGCTGTTCTTCTCCACCTTCTCTGTATCGCCCCTAAGCTCCTCGTACTCCTCCCGAATAATGCGTTCTATTCGACCCAGCATTGCATTCTCCTCCTACCGTCAAGCGACTTCCTACAGCCCTAAGAGAGTCGGCCTACCAGAGTCTCTGCTTGCCCTGCTTGCACCCACGCCGTATAGGCACTGCCCAGTGCTTGCTCTCGAGCCTGAATCCAGCAACGCCCTCACACAGGTGTTGGCGCCCGATGGCCTACCCGACAGGCATCTGATATCGCATTAACCCTTTCCTTCATTCTATCGGACTCATCCGCCTCCTCAACAAGCCAGCTGAGAAGGCCTAGTAGGGCCGGCCATGTGGTGATTGCACCAACGCTTGCTAGGGCAGACTTGGGAACGTCGTAAGGATACAAAAGCTTAGTCCTAAAACAATACACTGTGGACGCTGCAAGGGATGGCTTCTATAGGCGAGCCAAGGGTAAGCAGTTGTTGTGAATGCTACAGATAAAACAGAACTTGCTAGAACTGACACGGATGCCTAACCTGACGATAGAGATGAGATCTTCCGGAGTGCTCTTCTTGTCGGAAGAGGACACGACCAGACTGGGATCGATCCGCTCCAGTAGGAATTTACAGACGGCGAAGAACTCCCGTGTGGATGGGCTGTCGAACCATGCTGGCTTCATGCGGCTGAAAAATAGCTTCCTGCAGCCCAATACAGCGGCCCCAAGCGCCTACTCGGATTGGTAACCATGCTTGCTCAGATAGGCGTAAACATATTCCGCACACGCCTTTCGGTACGACTTGCTTTGCAGTGGCCTCTCGTCCTTGATGCGAATGGTTCCATCATGACCTAAACGCGCTACCGCTGGCCACCCCGGTGATTTGCGCACCTCTAGGAGGATCCACTAGGGCTGCCTGCACCGGCTTTGGACTGAGGGCAGCTTGTAGACCCGTGTGGCTAGTCGGCAATGCTGTCTGGTAGAGGTCACGGACCGCCCCACCTGCCGAGGCTGTGTCTATTAATTCCACAACATTCATACCCTTGCTGCCACTTCCAGGCTGCTGGCGTTTACTCGCGCTTTTCCTTGAAGTCGTTCTCGGAGCGCTCATCGGATTCATCGTTGTCCTCCTGGGAACCTTTTCACCTGGTGTTGTCGGGTCCATGGTAAAGGCGTAAATTGAACCTCAGTGGCTCCTGCCGATTAACCACACTTAGAAGACAACCCAACTCCCTTGATAAGTAAGGGTATTTATTCTTCCAGCTACAAAAACAACTCTACAAAGTAGCTTACGAGGAACTCAGAAAGAGAATCTATGCATAAAGGCCGGTCGACTGTTCCGCAGCTCTATTGAGTCGGACCTTATCAGCGACGTCATCGTATGTCCTGAGACGGGAATAACATATCGGTTAATCTACGGTTATGTGCGCCCACTGAAGCTCAGTACAATGAAAAGAGTGAGACCGAAATTACTTCTTCTCTGTCTCCAGCTCGTCGTTTCGGCATATGGGACAGGTGTTGTGACGCTCAAGCCACTCCATAATACACTCATCGTGGAAGACATGACCGCATCCAGGCATTTTCTGATCACAAGATTTCGCCAAGGGGATAAGTTATGAGTTGCTCACCTTCGCTTTAGTTCCCTTTTTCATATCCTCTTGGCACATTACACAGAGCTCGTCATCATCTAGGGTAACCATCCTGAGCTCGTTGCGAGCTGAAAAAAATAATAACCGTTCATAAAGGGTTCCCCATAGCTTTCCATCTCATTTAGTATGAGCGTTTCCCACCGGATAAGAAGTTATAGGCCACCCTTCATTGCCAAAGACGGCAGTGGCCATGATATCTATAGCTAAATGCCGGCACCCACAGTACAATACAAAGTGAGCTAATTATACTGAAAATGCGAGATTATATAGTTTACCATCGTCCGCCACTCAACTAGTTGAGTGGTTAAGGAAAACAAAAATTATTCCGCGAATTTTGCTCAGCCTTGCAGATCCATAGACATTAAAATCATGCATATTCAATCAACAGAGTGCTTCGTACAAGTGTAGTTGTTTGATATTAAGCAGTTATAGTAGATGCTGTAGTGGTTCACCATGCTCACCATCACGGCTGGCAGGAGGTGCGCCTTGGTCTGCCTCGAAATCCCCTGCTGCAGCCGCAGCTTGGAGGTCGTCAAGGTTGATGCCGAGCAAATCGAGAAGTTGCTGATGAACACCTGAGCATGAAACAATACCGCAGACGTTCATTTCTCGAATCGCAAAATGCGGCAAGTACGCTTCTGACCGTCATGTCTACTAAACTTCCTAAATAACACGATAAATGAACAGATGGTAGCCAAACGATGCTTCCGTATCCCCACCACATACTACTCACAGTAGCGGTATATTTCTACAACATGCCCGAGTTCACTAGGCTTTGCAAGTTGCAACGACAAGGCCCTCGCTTCCCGCGCGGAAACTCACTTCGATTCGTCGAATTTCTCTTCATTGAATTCTGCATGCGCTCCTTCGCTTTAGCCTTAGCCTCCTCATCACTCTCTTCTAGAGCGCGAGTAGCCCACTCGTTGCACTCCGGTAGGGGGATACCTGGCAAAAGCTGACCCCATCATTCCTCGGCCAGTTGCGCGCATACCGGCTTCCCCGCTGGTGAACTGCAAATTAAGGAAGAGCTCAAGCCCGGCTTGCCAATACCGAGCAACACTGAATCTCGTGTTAAGGACCGTGTAGGCTCTGTGGCACACTTCTATAAATGCCGGATCCTTCACAGCTGAGGCGTCGTTCGCCATCTCTGCTAGTTCGGTGAGGGCTGGGAGGATTGTGCGCTTGGATGACAAGTCCTTTCGAAGTTGAGATAAATGAGCGTGATCGATGGACATTATATAATGAAAAATGTAGACTGTCGGGGCAACTATTTATCCTAGGCTCACTTGTATTCCCGTAATAGGCGCAAATATAGGTCCTCGACAAGTACTGCTCGTTGTACTTAAGCATTAATCGATTCTCGGTGACAATCTGTCACCAAGCGCGCGTTATAGGTGGCGCATACTGTAACCATGAGCTCACGAAAATACCCAGCGGCTTCACAAATATAGCCTCCTAACCCAGAACCCAAATAAGCTGTATCCAGTCATTGAACTTATTGCGCCTTCACGAGCTTCAAAAATGTAACATCGGCTTCCTACCAAACGAATGCAAGACGGGCATTATAGGTGAAACGAAGGAAACGTCAGGAATCGTGCACTTGATCAACTATCGCCAAGCCTGACACAAGAGGTCGAGGCGGATCTCCCGGCCTGGCATCTGGCGGGAGCCTGAAGAAGATCCTCCAAATGCGGCTGACCATTGAGCTTCCCTACGCTATATCTCCTATGCTTTCTCGATGTAATAAAAGGACAGGGTGACCAAGGGAAGCAAGTGTGCGCCGAACTACTCGGTTCCGTCCACATGTAGTGGATATACGGACGGCACAGCCTGAGAAAGGCCTCATTATGGAGATATTATAGGAGCAGAGCGGGGAGCTTCAGCGGTTAGCAGGTTCGAGGCCTGCTAAGTGTGAAGAACCTGCATATCCGACCCATTATTTGATACAAATCAACTAGGTAAAATTTGTCAAAATGCCTCGCATCGGGTAGGCCCTTATACGATCATGGGATCACGATAGGACCGCTTTCGCAGGTTCTTCGTCCCACCGAACAAGCCTTCACTATCCCCTTACATCCGTTGCTCGGTAGGCTTGACAAAGGGTAGGCTATAACACCAAATGGTATATCCTGTACAACTTCCAGTCGAGAAATATCAACATGGCCATCAGGTAGTTCAACGCCTTCACGCACAACCTAACTTGGTGAAATTAAAATGCCACCATGTACATTGCCCCCTACTCGGCGTATCAAGTCCACCTTCACTTCTCCTCGCACAACCGCGAGATATGCCTTTACTATAGGGGCGTGTAATATACTATTCGTGATTGCTCCATCACTGCTCAAGAGGAGTAGGCCGGTAGTGTCCCGATCAAGACGTCCTGAAAAAAACCTGATCACAGAGTGGGTAATATACCATATATTGGCCAAACCGTCCTGCTGCCAGTTATTGGCTATGAGACCCGGAATCATTTTTGGGCTATAGATAACCAAAAACCAGTTCCACAACCTTTGTGCTTTGACCGACCGCTATAACTGACACACTCCCAGAGACAGAAACCAGGCAGCTAGAGAGATTCGTACGGTTCCTCCTACTGTCACAGGCCTAAATAGCCAGTGAGTATACTTGAGAGGGCATACAGCTTTTATATGGCATTACTGGCCAATCCATACCGACTGTCGAAAGTACGAGTAGTAACCTACTCGTAGAGATTGACAGAGATATGAAGTTTCCTTCGGCTTCCACCAACTATTCCTATCCGGGTAACGTAGCCAGAGAAACCTGCCCTAGGAGTCTGCGTACGCAAGACCCGCATGTAGGATTCACATTTTTTTCATTAAGTCCCGCCGAGGAGGGCTTCATGATGGGGCCTCCATAGTTTGTGGAGGCGCCCTCAGGATTCTCAAGTTGAAAATTTCGGAGGCGCCTTCGGTCGCTTAAAGTTCAAGCAATGAGAGAAGTCAAGCCCGATGGATATTGATCCTTTAAGTGATACCGCTGCGTTAACTGTCCACTCAAGCTTGGCTAATGATATTTTATAGTAGCCAATTATCATTGCTAAAAGCTATATATTATTGCTAGATCATACTTAATTGAAATACTATCTCAATTATCTTGATCCCTTTGTCGTGTAAATTGTAGACTGATAAATAAGATATGTAAATATTGCGAGAGCATGCGACTCTGGGTTTAAGTTATGAGCTGGGTTAGTGGTTCTTATCCACTCTTTGATGACCTTGGATGTATATTCGATAAAGGGATAAGACTCAGGACCTTCTAACTTCTCAGGCTGAGAAGTTAGGGAATGAGCCTTGTATCACACACGATCATGTCAGATAGAGGAAGCAAAATGGTTCAGCTATGTGTCCCAAATAGAGCATAGAACTCATTTTATTTCTACGCTTACTTATTAACATGATGCGACCAGTAGCAGTGGGATGCGTCAGGTATCTGTCAGTAACCCTCCGCGAACACCTCCTGTGGTAAGCAGCTTAGCGGTTAAGCCTGAACACTGAGTGTTCAGCTCTTCTGTGGTCACTAGACGATACTGATAGCTCTTGAGTGAGAAGTAGCAGGTTGAATCACAATGTAGAACTGTGAATGTCATGGGGGAGTTGTAAAGAGTTCTTACTGAAACCCTTGTGTCGAACTGTGGACCGGCTACAGGTCGGCTTGCAACGTACAAGAGCAGGTGCGGACACTCGCAGACATAAATACGCTTTAATGCTTCACAAATAGAGGAATGAGTGCGTTTCTGCCTAAATGTCAAAAATGCTAAAAATGCCTAAGCGAAATAGGAAAGTCAAAAGCCACACACAGCTATAGACTATAACTTCAGATTCTAAAGTTCAAAGGTTGCTACTGTCGAAAGGTGATTGTTGTTGTAACAAGGGGCAAAACGAAAGAAAGGCCGAAGGAGGAATGCTGAGTGAAACATTAAGCATACATATCAATAATGCTGGCGACTCGCCATTGGCGAGCGCAACTTACGGTAAACGATCAACTAAGAACACTGACTTTTCAACTTGGATCTTCTCCGATGAAAAGAGGTTCAATCTCGATGGTCCTGATGGACTGTATCATCGATGGATGTTCCCGGGGGAAGAAACGCCGACATTGTCAAAGAGATCATTTGGGGGCGGGTCGATAATGGTATGGGGTGCGATTCCTGGGTTTGAAAAGGTCGCTCTGGTCGAAGTCGACTGGAGTGTGAACAGCGAGGCATACAGTCAATGTTGGGAATGTTTTGCCATTCAAGCTGTTCCGTACTTCGACAGCTTCGGTTTTCGATTCCCGGAGAGCGAGATTGTCCGCTGTCACATGACAGTTCATAGCAGTATCATAAAAAAGTTGTTCTCACAAAATGTCAAGTCCTAACTATTTCTCGTTAGTATTTAATGCTCAAAGATGTGGAGGTCATCTTATTTTGTAAGGGGGTTTAGTTCGCATAATGGAGTACACACTAGCAGGCCCTGGCTAATACGTAACTTTCTTGTGTGCACTGTACACGACGTGGGAATCTCACATCCAGACGGGTCACCCACCGTGTATACGAGCTCCCTAATCAGAAGACTGGCCCACCTATCGATCCCAGTCACTAAGCACTTTAACAGGCTTACCAACAGGGTGTAACTTCCCACGATCAAGATATTTCTTAAGGTCACTGCCGGCCGTGCACGTGGTCTCCATTCCTCTAGGCTTGAAAAAAATAAATAGTCGAGGCTCCTCGATGGTCGGCATCAGTCCCTTCTCGGAGAGGCACGAATCCGACTCCATGCAAGGCATTAAGAACTAGATTCCCTCAGTTTTAATCAGCCAGACTCAACTCGGCACCAAAATCTATAATCAGACAGTCGCACAAGAATCATGCTCTGGCATTCGTGAGTGTACTTCTCCAATACTGGAGGAAGGATGTCCCCAGCGGGTAGTAAGGTGAACTCTGACACATCCGTCCTGTCAATCCGTGGTGATCTAGTATAGCTCGGAACTTCCCTCGACACATGTCCGGCTCGACCCACACCGAGCCACTCTCCAGACCGGAAGCGTCACTGCCACGGCGGAGTTTAATGTACCTGAATCACCTGTATTGCTATCAAGGCCTTGAATGCGACTTACCCTCCACCCGGAAGGGACGGACTCCAGCTATTCCGTATGAGCCAGTAGGGCCTCTCTTTTCCCGAGGCGTAGTCGACCTCGGATCCCCATCCTACTAAGGCTACACTATGATCTACATATCTGAACAGGAGTACCACTGAACGTAAACGACAGAGCTGTCAGAAGAGTAACTCTATTCTAGCACTGCCCTTTTTCGAGACCTTCCCGTGAAAATTTACTTTCCACAGTAAGAGTTCGAACATTCATCGTTATCAGTGAGACACTTTAATCGTGGTAATTACCTTGATACGATTGGGGAAAGGGGAAAAAGCCAGCATCACGAAATGCTCGCGTTTTTTAACCTTTCTATCGAGAGAGCATGACTCCCCAAACTCACTCCCATCCATGTATTCCAACAGTGAATGCATCCAAGATGGAGCCGCTCAACTTCGCTTCGGCCAGCGCAGTCTTAACATCTTCGGCGAAAGTCTTCCATGACTCGACAGCTCTCGCTCTCACATAGAAGACTCCCGATGCTGCCAAAGTACTTCCAAAGATATACGACCACTTCTTGAAAATAGCTACCTCCATCTGGGTTTGCCTCTGGCTCGATATCCGACACATACTTTAAAGTACAACGAGACTCCCGCAGTGTCTTCAGAACTGGCATTATGTCACCGGAATCAGTCTCGAGTCTGAGGGGACGAAGACAAACAGCTCATTAGTGTTGTGCGCGCTGATAAAACAGAAGTGACGCCGGAATAGCGACAACAAATCCAGCTTGCGTACGGATGAATGTGATGCTCATAAGCGATACTACCGAGATGCTGTTTGATAGTTCATTACAATTACATATATGGCAGAGTCCGACCAGCTAGAGGTTTAGCTAAAATACCGGGTAACACTTTTTTGCAACTTTTCGATGATAATGAATAAAGGCACTAACCTAGCTGCGAATTAAGCAAACAACGGCTCTTAAAAACGCCATAATAATACAGTAATGAGATGCCAAAGTAGAACTATCTATATTGCTCTATAATATGCTTTACAACCCCACCCTGCTTACGTGACTCCTATTGTATCCGAATCGTTAGCTACATGCACGTTATCCTGGCCGGTCTCTACCGCTCTCGACATACTGTACACCGAATCCTTCGCATGAAGGGCGACAGTTAAAGGGCCAAACTCGTATCTATAAGGAGGCTTTTACGAATGTCCAGCCAAAAGAGAGGAGATGGCAATGCAATCTCGGGCAAATCAATAAGGATCTGCTAATCGCAGTGCTTATAATCTGCCCCCATAAATCTCAATCATCTCTTCATTTTCACAAATCGGCGTTGACTTAGTGAAATCGGCCGCTCAGACGGCAAAGGCGCCGGCGATACTTTCCACCAATATTACAAATTGCGCATTATCTGCAGCTCGCTGCACTGTCCATAGAACCCTCCGACATATCCGTAGTCCTTCGCGAACCATACTTCATCAGAATCCTTAAACGCATCTTTCGGGCACTCACGTACTTGTCCCCTATCAGACGTATACCTACACGGAGAGCGACTCATTACCAGAGCCACAGCGATAGCGTATTACGGAAGCTTGCTGTCCTCTATAATGCCGACTTCCTGTGCGTGCCGCAACGCTAGGACCTCCAAGCCTCCATTGCACGCTTGATTATACCTGGGAACATGCGATAGAAAGATATAATAGGGACATACCGAGCCTACCAGCTACAGGCGAGAATCGACTCTGTGCTCAGCTTGATTGGCTCGGCGGTGACATTCAGCCCCAGACCGATCAGGACAATCTGACACCAAAGTCAAACTCTCATTTTCAAGCGGTTCGATGATCAAACATTCGTGAGCTCCAAAGAGCGTTCCTTGTGCTCAGATCAATAATGTATATAACTCATATAATATAGATAATAGCTACGTCTTATAACTAATATCATATACTTTGATAAAAAATGCTCCCAGTAAAATGCCCTTTAAGCAAAATTAAATATTCCATTGCGCTGTATCGGACTTATAGTACATTGATTCTCGATTGTAGGGCATATTTGGAGGCAATAGCATAACACGATCCACAGGCACCCTGATCCTCCAGTGGGACATTCCAGCTCCCTTGCAATCTGAATAACAACCAAGGTAATGCGAAGCCAGTATTTTCATCGCAGAAAGGGCTAATATTTCTATCGCAGAGATACGTGTTGTCAGAAATACCACAGCAGGGCCACAGCAACATCCGTTCAATGAACTAATTGTGCACGGATACCAAAATTGGCTCTCAAATGAAGACTTTATCATCTGGTCGGATGTTGACACTAACCTTATTATAGGTAAGAGTCAACAGCCAGTCATGAAACCAACACGACATTACCATCGAAATTCGCGATTCAAACGGGCGCATTTCTGTCGGTCCTTACTTGGTCCTCCAATCCCACTCCTTCGGCAATGGATCATACAGCATCCCTCCACCATTCGCAGGAAGCTCGCTCATACCTGAACAGCAATTATGCTATCCGCCCCCCGCCGCGCTATACTTTCAATACTGGGAATGACACGATAAAGGAATCGAGCGGTAGAAGGAGGCAAATTCCGCAGGTGCGATACTTCTCAATGAAACTGCTAAGCCCTAGGGGGGCCTACAAATTGGGTTGATGTTAGGCAGCGAAATCACCACCTCTATCGATATTGCACGACGACCTATATGAGTCCGGTTGATGCCAGCTGAACAGCTCCAGCAGATTGGCGTCCAGTGGACTCGCTGGCAGACCTGGCTCGGCCAAAATGTCCTGCAGCCCTCGAAGCCGTACTCTTTCCTGAAGCCATAGGGGATTGATATACTCAACGACCCCTAGCTTATACTACCTGCCTCAGCCTCGATGCTTGACCCACTAACATACTGCGGACACTAGTGTCCATAAGACCGCCAACCCACCGAGGAGAACTACCGAGTGAGGAGGGTGGCGGAGGAGGAGGCGGAGGCGATACAGCAAGGGAATGCTCGCTGACCTTACGCCCATGCCAGCAGCCGTAATCGAACCTTGAAAGAATCTTGGTCGCTGAAATGGTAAGAGGTGGTACCTTTCGGGATCGGAACTAGCAACGTGGTACCAACCAATGAGAGTCTCTCCGCACATACCTAAACCGCGCGCCACGAAATTCCCCTTGATCGTTTCTCTTAGACTCACTCTCCCAGCCCTTTACGCGGCCATCTGTTTCCTCGTGTGCATTCTCGTCATTATAGCACGTTGCCGGATTGTTCTCATCAACGCACTTGTATCGCGAAATTGCGAATAATGACGCTGCCCCGATTCGAACCTGTGCGGCAACACTGCCATCTACAGACGACATACATACTGCTAAAGGAGACTTCTAGCTAGCTTCGTCCAAAAGGCATTTTGAAAACCCTAGAACTCCGAAGTTCGGTTCTCCGGCCATCCCAATACCTCCTACTACCTCAAAACCTTCATCAAAGACCATGCTCCATGTGCCAACTAAACCACTAGTATTAGCAACCAGCTGATTACGGCTGTGTTGGGTGGCCTCCGTATCATCTACTAGGATAAGCCGAGAGCTCAATGTTATATTAAAAGTCTGAAAAGACGACCATATCAGGTTGTTGGCTCCAACGCTTCGAAACGAACGTAAGACAACCAACGCGTACAGATAGGTACGGGTGCTTTAGTTCGGGTCACCCTGCTCTGACGGCGCGCGCCCATAACGGTAGCCCGGGTTCAAGTTCCGTAATGATCAGAGGCGCATAGCCTCCAACAGCTACTGCATATATAGCCCTTCCAGTACTTCCGTGACCTCTACTAGGAGCAGAAATGACTCCCTATACAAGACTCCTTTCCAGACTGGCTCCCTTTTAACACTACATAATGCGAGCCCTACACAAGTACATAAGTTTCGCGCGCCATGATATCAGTAGATAGGCATGAAACGGTTGATCGATTTAGTGTCATGTCTTTGACTCTTATTGTATTACTCATGTTTGAATTTTCACCTACCGAGTGAGAAAGCACTCGAAAAAATTCGAATTATTCTATTTTATTGCGCCGGGCTGTATACTTATGTTATATATCATATAAGGTAATTAAAGTTATCAACATACTTCAAGGAGATCCAACTTCGCCCCTGTGGCTTACTCTCGACTGCGGGAAGTAGGTAAAGTGCGTAAGATCCTCCATCCCACTGAAAGCCTTCATAAACTTGCTCGAGTATCCAGGCGCCGTTACACCACAAAAAGACGCTCCTGCATTCCGCTGGAAAGACGGAACTAAAAACAACGTCTCGGGAGCCCCATAGTGACCACCCGTCACTACCAAGCGAATCGTTATTGACTTCGGAGAGCCTGAAGGTCCACAGACCTGCGATGTCCTGCATCTCGCAGTGAACTGGCAGATCGGCGGACAGTTGGTGGAGAAGGAAGGCCCAGAGGGCAAACAAGTATCGGCCGTGGGGCATACAATTTGACAGAATTATATTGATAATGTAATGGCTGAAGCAGATAACACTATACAAGTTTAGAAAAATACTAGTGACCGAGGAGCCTGCATTTTATGGCACGGGAAATCACAAAGATCTCACTTCCCGCCAATACTGAGTTGCGGTCCTGAAACTTCGAGTGGCATGCTCAGGACAGGATTTAATGCATGTCGAAATTTCGAGATCATCGAGATAACTACGGACCGGACAACAGCTGTTAATTACCCTGTGAACAAGATGGTCTCATGACCCTACAACACATACGGCAATAAGCCCTTCGCCCACACAGACCACCTCTACGATATCCGTGATGGAGGAAGCTCCCCGACAGCCTATAAATTAATAACCAAACAAGGCCTATGGGAACATCAATGGAGACGTTACGAATGCAATTGGCATGCAATGATGCAAGGGCTGTACAATCCTAGCCCTCAAACTGAGTCACGCGAACGATCTCTGGACCATCACCACCTTCTGAGCCGCTCAAGTCCAACACGCTCAGTGAACGCTCTTACCACCAGGAATGCGAATAGGAGACGCCCAACTTTTTACCGATGCTGCGCGTGACGCTCCTGGTGTGTCATAATCACCGTACTGCTGACCCTGACGAGAAGATTATTTTCCAGCAAAACAATTTCCGGGAGCTCTCCTACGGAAATGCCAGACGCCTCCCGCCTTTTCAATGCACTACTGAACTCCCTCAGCGAAGCCAGCACGTCATCTCGCTGAGGCGTCGATGAGAGCGATCGCGATCCCTGAGGGAGCTCAAAGGTCAGCTGATCAACCCCGGCTTCACAGCTAAAACGGTTTTCCAGGATTGAGCCATCTCATTCCCCTAGTACACTGCGTCGCCTCGGTAGACTTAGCCGCCTGCGATGTTGGCGCGGGTTCGACCTTTCCCTCCGCAGTGCTTGCTGTTTAACGGTATCCAAACGCTCAAGTACCGAGTACAGCATCCGTGAAGTAGCCTATCACCAGCGTGGCCCTCCGCCTGGCATCCTGTGGCTACCTCCAGGTTCTTCGACAATGCCCGGACGTACTCGTTGTCTCGAAGGGCATCAGCCGGATCCGACACAACGCACGGTGTTCCTTCCCTCAGCCGATCGCCTTAACCATAAATAGCCCACCACTGGATGCCTAGCCGCCCAGATACTACAGAATCGCTGAGGATCTCTGGAACTCTGAGTGGAGTCTCTCTTAGCTGGCTGCCGAGACTTCCATACTGCCACTTGGGTAGGCAACTGCCCGCAACACTATATCACCGTCTTTCCAAGGGCTCACTGGCAGACGGTCCTCCAAAGGGAACTCGGCGTCTCTTAGACTGATACATATCTTGGGCGTCCATACCTCTTGAGCGTCCAAGAGTAAATCCCGGAACAGTGCAGAGGCCTGGCAGCTCCACGCTAGCCTGTTGCTGGTATCACTGTTACCTTGCTGACGCTGGTGCAGTTATCGTCCCAGCAGCTATCAGTTCGGAAGCCTTTTTGATCCAGAGCGATCCACTGCATTATCATTCCTCCACCGAACCTCTCACCAACTGCTCTGATAGGCAACGCGCATTCCCCAGCAAAGTAAGCGTCAGCCAAAACGCCTGCAGCGATCGCTAGCAACGCTGTGCGGCTCTTCACTACCTTTCTGGGAGTTGGACGGGCTGACTGGTTCTGATTCATAACTGACGAATGGTTTGATGCTTCGCTCCGTCCATGACGGTAGGATCGGCAATCCTTCCAGTTCCGAGGTGAAATCATCTACGCACGCATCGCTTCAGATGATAGATCCCTCAGTTCAACTTAGTGGAGGTTCACCGAATTCTAGCGCGAGAAACGAGACGAAGCTAAGCTCCATTGTAGCATCACCTGTCTCGACAAGCCGTTGGACAGTAGGGCGATCTTTGGCTGCATAGAGGGTCAGACGGAGGACTGTATCACAGGTCGCAAAGATCGGCAAATCGGTCAAAGGCAAATCGACTATCTGATGATGTGGTGAATCTATCATGACTACATAGAATCTTAGTAGCAGCTCACTCGGAAGATTTCCCGTGTAGTATTGGCGGAGGCGTCTAATACCTAAACATACTAGCTCAGAGGGAGGATGCTGAACAATGTAGACCTGCAGTATAACGAAGGGCGTCCAAATCGCGGTGGTCGGTGAATCAACCTCTGAAGAATCTTCGTCTGGAAAAAATCCGTGACGTGGAGCATGAGATTAGCTAGTACTGCGGCGTGGTATGTCCAGCATAACCGGTTTGCTGATGCTGACCATAACTTTGCCCCCCTCCTCTGAGAACCAAAAGGTATTACTGAACTCATAATAGGGCACATGTCCACAAGGTAGATCCAAGTATCCGAATCGCAGTTCCTACTTGTAAAGACTCTGGGGCATTGGGAAGCGCGGCTGCTATATGCCCCCATAACAAAGGCAACGCAACAACCATAAAGTCCGAAATGGAAAGCGCGCTCGCCAACCAATGTCGCGCGCGCCCGGTGCCGGCGATGAACCGTGCACTTTGTGCACGCGTACGGAGCTACTGTAGAATTGCATCACATTCGAAATATATTCTAAATCATACTTTATTATGTATAAGCCGATCGTGACCGTATTATATTGTATCGCTGCGGTCTGGTTTCATGGATGCAATAGCAATACTGCTACTAGTACTACTAGTACTGGCAGACCACCTACACCAACACAACCCACAACTACAGCATTTCCTACGTCCCCACCTGGTATTAATAACACTAATATTATAACATACTCAATAATAGGTACTGTTCATCCAGTTGGTACGTATTCTTATATAGGAGAGATTGTTACTAATACCAATGGTACCATACATATCACTTTGCCACAAGAACAAGATATCATTACATTAGTGTAGGTGTATAACAATATCCCTATTATTGTGTGTTTAGGAATGTTACTATCGGCGCCTTAAAAGCTGAGGTTAGGAACGTACACTATAATATACGTGGCAATGATATAAATCTAAACCCTATGGACATACCTGCAGACTATCGCCCCATTATAAGCCGTAAGAGCCTCACTGTACTGTTCTTATTGTTATTATTTTAGAGGTCAAGTTCATGTATTTTAATAGTAATGACACTATAAGGGTAGAAATAACTCTAGAAGGCGGATCAGTGCTATACCTTACAAAAGATTCTTGATGATCTTACAGTCTTCATGACCATTAGCAGTGTCTTTTTTGACCCAAGTTGACCTTACCGAGGTTTCAGTACAAGGTAGTGTGCTTGTTATAGTGACTACATTATATACTAATTGACCAGTGTTGGCCATAACACATAATAATGCTTTCAAGAGTCTATTAAATGCACTGCACAACATGCTCTTAGCAGCTTTCAAAGGTAAGGGTGCGGATCGGCAGAATCCGTCAGGAACTTCTGTGCCGTAATATTGATCTCCACGTCACCTTTTAAACGCCTATATCGACAATAGTAACTTGTAGTGCCACAGGCTAGCGAAATTGAACCCAGGACTCCTCGTTCACAAATTTCAATTTCCGAAAAGTTCAAGGGGCCCTCCTTGTGGAATTGCATTCACTATCAGTCGGTTCGCCTGACTTGTTCTAGAATTTCTTTATTATCTGGCACTGAAGATCTTTCGAAATTCACTAAGTGCAAAATAGGCTTTAAAAGGGACGACTGGCAGTCCTAGGCACTTGCTACGATAATGGCTGTTGTTTTAACTTTCCGCCGCTCAAGGACGCCATGCGTGCTGTCTCCGTGGAGCGGCACCATTGTCCCTTGTATCTCCCTACTTAATACGGTCTACTACAGTAGTAGGCTCTAAGCAGTATCAGTACTACTCGGTCTGCTTAATACGACACCTATTACTGGCATTCTACCCGGAAGTATGGCGAAACGATCTGATAGATGTCTCCAGCGTAGCGAAGTGTGACCCTTAGCACGGTGGATTTAGCGACATGATCAGACCGGCTCCACAGTGGAAGGCAGCGCCGTAACAAATACGTGCGGCTGCCTACACATGGGAGCTTCGGACGGAAACTGGCGCACCTTGTACCATTGAAGATAATAATTTCCGCAGCGAATGGGTGGGTACACTTCGAAGGTCACGTAAGAAAGGGTGACCGATATTCCAATGTAGGTGACAGGAGCATGCGTGCTTGATGGCGCGGCGTCAAGCACTGCAAAGCTTTGAAACAAAATGCATCTTGGTGCTACTTTCATCTGCCTGGTGGCTGTCGTCACTGTCGTGTGGTCCTTTCCCACGCCTCCAGCCAACCAACTGAAGGAATATGTTGACAAAGTCCATCAGGCCTGGATCGACACCTACATCGCGCAACATCCTGACAATCCTCATCGTATAAAAGTCGAGCTTAAGAATGCCAAGGGGGATGTGAAATGGGTCAACGAAGGGCAAAGCCTTCCTGGCTATACGCCCACTGGCAAGGAGATCGACCTTGTTAAGGTAGGCCCCAACTCAGTTGGGAGTCACTTATGGAACTGATCTATTTATCAGATGAGAGGCTCCGATTTACCAGACCAGTTCCGCGTGCCTATGGAGAAGTGGGGCGATCTGTTGTACATGTTCATGAAGCAACCTGTGAGAGAGGTAAAGGCAGATGACCTGGAGGATCCAATAGAGTCCTTGATTCATTATTCTATGTAGGCCTATGCCAACTTGGTCCATGAAAGATGGATGAGGGCAAATGCATGGGAGAAAGACATGCACCCGGAGCTATTCGTGGACTATGAACTGCTCACTGAACCTGAGAAGGACAAAGATCGATATTTTGTTGATTATGCTGAAGATATTTTCAAATAGTTCGTCAGACTAGCTTTAGCTCGGCCGCCGCCTGCATTTTTGGTCGTAGTTGTCTCCCATTGTGGGGGCGGCGTTTAGTGGCACATGGTTGACGTCAGCAATATATCGAGCATTATATGTCTACCAACAGTTTATATTGATAAAGACCTCCCGATGGAGGCTTCGGGCAATGCCTTTAAAAGAACTTTTGTTTCAAAGTCTCATTCTGCAGGGTTGATTTATACGAATGGGCGTGTCGGGCATGAGAAGCAGTGTGTGGGCTAAGCGTGTCGTGTACTAAGCATCACCAGGATCATGGGCTCACCTATCACAGGCATGTTGAACCTCAGTTATAGTGAACAAGTTAACATAATAATACAGTATGACTGTGATACAAAGGAAAACCTCCTACTAGGTGAAGGAACGGTTTCCAGGCAATGAGTTTTTATTATACATCAGTCAGCTAGATTCTTTTGCGAATGCCTTATGCACCTCTTGAGGCCTCCTCAGGTGCAAAGTGGCCCACACACACCGCCCCCGTTCGCATGGAAATGGATCAGCAGCCACTCATAGCGGCAGTTATCGCGACCCTACAATGTAGGGCCTACATTCAGAGAGAGGTTTGGGAGTGAGTCCCTAGTGTTGCGCTGAGGATTCCAATCCGAGGTTCGAGCTCGATCTGACACTGTGAGTGACTTAGCAAGTACAATGCCATACCAGAGTCGTCCATTCAGACTTTGGGTTTTTGGTGGAACGGGGCAGCTCCAGTGTATAGTAGCGTTGCCGGATTTCTTGTCAGCAGCAGCAGCTGTCGGTATTGTGAATGTTCGTCATCGATGGAGCGGTAAGAGCAGTACAGTTGGTCAGAGTTGGGATCATGAAAAGACGTGGTGAATCATTTTCCGAGGGTAGTATTTGTTTTAGACAACGCTATTTAAGCACCCCATTGGGGTTACCCTATAATAATAACCCACAATACTCTATTGATATCAATCTCCAACTTAATAACCAAGTCTCTCTATTCTACATTGACTGGCATGAACTCGTTGTTGTTATTCCTGCCTCATTTGTTGCATGTTGAGTTGTATGCGATGGTTGAGGAACAATGGGACCGCAAGTTGCTGGGGTGTATTTAAATGGCGGCTCGAGAGGATCGAGTTCGGCACCGAAGTCGATCCAGATCACCACACCATAGGCGGCGGTCTAGGGTAGAATGCCGGCCCGGTAACTTGTGTGGAACAATTCCCTCAGACGGAATCGGTCTCCAGCCGGAGCTCGTATTCGAGGAGCAGATCGCGGCATGGTAAAAAGAGCCATCGACATCGGGAACGATCGAGGAAGAATAAGAAAGAGAGAAAACGAAGGTGACCTGCTGCTGCACCACCACCGCCTCTAGAACGCTGTTGCCGTCGCATCCTTTTTTTGAGGCTCCAATCCGCTCTGTGTAGGGTGAAGCCTTTCTCAGCCTCCCTTGATGCGTAGTTGGTCTATCAGTGAAAGACTTTATCTTAAAGGAATAAATTTCCCCCCTCACTAAAAAGTAGACTTCCCCCTTAGCCGTGGAATATGGTCAAATTGGAGCGATATGCCTGCACACTGACTTGCTTCGGGAGGCCCACGTCCCATTCAGCAGGATGAGGAGTCCTAGCCTTGTCTGTCAGATCGTATTCGAGCAGCGGCAGCAGCAGTTCCGATAGTAGCAGTGATTCGTCTCCGAGAGAGAAGAGACACAAAAAAAAGAAGCATCATCACAAGAAATCGAAGAAAGAAAAGAAAAGTCGGAAATTGTAAATCTGTTCAAGTGCCCCAGAGCGAAGCCTCAGGTGCGCCTCTCGGAGCCGTCACAGAGCAATACGGAAAATACGGTGTAATTCGCACCGAAGACCAAGTGAGTTTGGCAAGCGGTCTCGCCGGCTCAGACGGCTCTGGGTTCAGTATGAAAAACGTGCAGAGTTCCTAACGTGGCTGGTAGAGGTTAAAGGGGTCGATATAGAAGCCCTTTCTCATATAGAGGAACGGAAGCTATTTGAAGACTTTGTGGAGGACTATAATACGGCCACCATGCCAAGCAAGAAGTAAGAGGCTTTGGGTTAGGAAGTCATAAAGCAAGGGTATCACTAGGGTACGCTCTACGTGTTTTCCTTTTTCTGGGAAGAGGACGGCATCAGATATTCTATAATAGGAAGTGTGATAGAAATGCAATACTAGACCGTCTGTTGGCGTATCTCAGAAATGACCACTGCCGCCTGCAGTGGCCGACCAATCGCCGACTCTTGAATGCGGAGATCTACCAGAATTCTGTTAAGTTGTCTTGAACATTCCCTTTCCAAGATGTGCAGGCGACCACGTGTATGCTTTACACTGTAAACATGTGTTGATGAATAATTGCTATATGAAAATATTCGGTTATCATAACGCACGAGGAACGCCTTCCAGCTTTATGGAATAGCACCTCGGTCAGAGGTTGTATGCATCACTGTCTTGGTTATTTTAGGTATTATGACATTCCGGCTTGGGAGGCTCGACAGGCCGCCAAGAAAGCTAAGCATGCCAGGAAACATGGTGGTAATGTTAGTTTTGATGATGAGAGGAGCCGAGCGTAATACACGGCAAAGTTGGGGAAAAATCGGTATAGGATTTTCTTGGATTCAGACAAGAAATACAAACGTTAAGGGCGGCGCGAACGGACGTTGTGACGAAGCAGACTTTCGATGTCATGAAGAAGGATAGCGATTTAGTAGGAACCCTCCCGCAGCGCGACGGTCCTGCAAATCTCCCCAGGTCCGCTCCATGAAGGAACAGGAAGATGCGCGCAACGCGGTGAAGTATCTGCATAAGGCCGGCCACCACGATGCTGCGGAAAAGATAGCAGACAAGCTCAGACCGGGAGCACAAGAGAATGACGAGGACGAGAATTGACGTTACATTACTGACCAGTGCTGTTCTTGCGTTGTTGTCTTATCCTCAACGCATTTGGGCATAAATTTTCTCCCGGGCTGGATGCTTGTCATGCCGGAAAAGAATATGGCCTTTCGGTTTTGAGGATGCTCGCTTCGATTTTAAGGTTCAACCTAAGTTGGCGAAAACCCTTAGAGCTTCCGGCTGTATGAGCTGGGTCCTTCTCGAATAATTCTGCCTTCCAGTATTCCACACCACGTGTCCATGTCGAAGCCTATCTCTTTCACTGGTCGTGTAGCTGTGGTGACCGGCGCTGGCGGAGGCCTTGGAAGGCAGTATGCTATTGATCTTGCCAAACGAGGATGCAAGGTACTGATGGTGGTGACGAGGATCTTTTTCGGGGTCGCTCGAGGACAGGCTGGCGCTCTTGTGGGTTACATATACGTAGCTCCGTCAACGGTACAGGAAGGAATAGCGCTTTGTTATGTACCGTGGGGTCGATATGCGAGAATTCGAACCAAGTATGATGATAGATATCAATTGGGAATGATACTTCTGAAGGATATCCTAATGAATAGAACAAAGCTGAGGAAATTGAGGGTCTTTCTTCGTAAAGTGTGTCCGGAGTGGACTGCATCAGACTTGTCAGCTAGGGACTAGAAAGCTCATCCTGTATTCTAGTCTTCGAGGCATCGATCAAGTGAAGTGCGTAATTATTATTATATACATATACATATATATCTAGTCTGTACTATAGTTAGTAATGTCTCGTTTTTATGCTATTATGTAACCCCTTTTATATTGCGGATGAGGAAATAGATACTGCTGAATACTACCACTACTACTGCTTCTGGTGCTACTATTTGTGCTACTGATACTGTAATTATCATGGTTGATTGGTTCATCTGATCAAGTGTACTCTACTGGAAAGAAATTTTTGGGAGCTGAACTGGCGGAAGGCCTCTATTATTCAAGAGTTTCGGTCTGGCTGATGATATGGTGCTGACTGATCTCGTTTTCTGGATGATGGCTGCTTTTTGACTAGCTTGCGAGCCCAACAGGCTCAGGGCCATAGGACTATACTATCATAGGACACGTCCTGCCCTCAAAAACAACAACAACAACAACCGTGCGGGAAATACATACGTTTTCGTCACTCGTCTTCTGTGGACATTGCGTGGTCTTCTGTGGACATTGCGTGGTCTTCTGTGGACATTGCGTGGTCTTCTGTGGACATTGCGTGGTCTTCTGTGGGCATTGCGTGGTCTTCTGTGGACATTTCTCTATCTTACCAGACCGTTATAAACTTATGGTAGGTTGTCGTTAACGACCTCGGTGGAACATTCGATGGATCTGGCCAGTCTAACAGAGCTGCTGATAAAGTCGTGGACGAAATCATTACATTCGGCGGAGAGGCGGTTGCCAATTACAACTCTGTGGTACATACCGCTCCATCCTCATAAATCAATGCTGATACCCCCCACTTCAGACTGATGGCGACGCTATTATCAAAACTGCAATGGACAAGTGGGGCCGCATAGATATACTTATCAACAACGCAGGTGGGACAGAGTTGATTCTGTGGAGCTGACCGGCATTCTGTGTCAGGCATTCTGCGGGACCGATCGTTGGCGAAAATGACAGACGATGATTGGAAACTCATTGTTGATGTGCATTTGAACGGTGTGTTTAAATGCACCAAGGCCGCGTGGGGGCACATGCTGAAGCAAGGATACGGCAGAATAGTTAACGTGTCAAGTAAAACCAATGGCAGTGCCCCTTTGGCAGTGGCATTGAGTCCGTCTGGTCACGCTTTGTTCATTTGCGTATTATCGAGTTGGAGCCACCTTGTAGTGTACCTTGTATTCTAAGCAGGACAAATGTAGTTTGTGTAAAAAGCTGAGCTGCTGCTGTTGCTACTGCTCAGCATGGAAGCTAGCACTAGACTTGGCTCCTACTTCATGCTTTCGAAACGCGGCCCAAACGGCTTTTGTCGATAGCGCTTTGAATGGCATCACACTTCTAGTCAGGATGAGACCATATTTCGAGTGACCTGTGCCAAGTCTCTTGTATCCTGGTCTGAGCAGCATCTTCTCTATCAAGCCCACAGTTCTTGTTAATTGCTGCTGTTCTAACAGGCGCCTCTGGTCTCTACGGCAACTATGGTCAAGTAAATTACAGTATGGCCAAATCTGGTATAGTTGGCATGACCAAATCAATGGCTCAAGAAGGCGCTAAGCGAGGTACCTGTGGAAGCACCATCTGCGCTTATGTCCGCTATAGGAGTTCTCTGTAATGTTGTGGCGCCAGTGGCGGCCTCACGCATGACCGAGACGGTCATGCCGCCCGATCTGCTCGCCCAACTTTCTCCGGAGTTTGTGTCTCCTCTGGTCTTGGCAATGTGCCACGAAAACTATAAGGCAAGTTTGTCATTGATCTCCAGCTGCTATACTTGTGTTTCCTCAGAATACAGGCCAAGTCTTCGAGGCGGGGGCTGGCTGGTTCGCTCAGGTTCAAACACAAAGGTCAGCTGAGTTCGGCTGGCGTCCTGCCAGCCACGTGTCCATTCAGGAGTCGCGGTGTTACTTTGAAGTGGCCGTATCAGCCGGAAGATCTTCTCGACGAGTCTATCCAGAGCAAGATCACCGATTTCTCCAAAGGTGCCGTCACCCTTAATAGTTCTGGCGAGGCGACGATGAGCATTATCCAAGTACACGAGGCATTAGTTATTGATTGCCTTAAGCATATCACTACAGATACGAGACGATGCGGTAACACCTCCCAGTGCCGCCAAGGTCGAGCACGCCGACTCGGCTATGAAGTCTGTGAGGATCTTCGACATTATAAAAGCGTAATGCGGCTGACTTTGCATGTGGGGTGTATGGCGGGGGCGTCAGATACTTTGACCATCCTAGCAAACCCGGCAGTTCTGTGGTGAAGAAGCTTGGTACGACGTTTACTTTTGAAATTTATGAAGGAAAGAAAGTTGGTGAAGGAAAGGCGAAGAAGTGGACTTTGAACTTGAAGGATGCCTCTGGGAAGTGCTATGAAACAGAGGTAGAGTTGTTACTAGCCATCACATTGTCACTCCCTTCCTCAGGAGGCCGACGGAGCCTGTACTTTCACGCTCACTGACAGTAATTTCTTGGCGCTAGTGAAAAACGAGTTGCAACCTCAAGCGGCATTCATGCAAGGGAAGCTGAAAATCAAAGGGGATTTGGGAGCAGCTATGAAGTTCACTCCCGATGTACCGCAGAGCTCGCGGCCGTCGCCTGCAGGGTTGCCGATTCTTCAGGTTCTGCCAAAGTTTGATGCCGCCTTGGCCGACAACGTGGATCTCTCGCCTGCTGAAGTGATAGAGGCATTCTTGAAAACCGCGGTATCCAAGATGTGATTATACTAGTCAGTGTTTTACTTTTCCAAGTTTATAATCATGTCAACAACATTTGTTTCAACGATTCATAGTATTATTCAAGTCAATGGGCGATTTGTTTTATAAAGAACTTTATAAGAACTCAAAAAATCGCCCTTTTGGGTGCTTCAATCATCTGAAATGGCGAATTCACACTCAACTCGACGATTGGCCCTTCCGGTTGGTCTCGGCGTGCCGAGTTTCAAGATTTCACCAATCCCAGGAGGTCCAAGCACCAGTCGAAAATGCATGGCATTCTGATTACAACGGTGCCTTGGATGATGCCAGATTCGATCGGGTTGAGGAGAAACACGAGATTACAGTTTAAAGATAAACGTTGGAGCGCCAAAATTTTTTCAAAACTTGAATTTCTCACAAGTGCTAGGCCATGCTCAGATGAGCCGTACAGCTCCGGAAAGGCCTGCAAGTTTCTGATCGAATGCTACCAATCTTGCTCTCACATTCGATCGTTAAGTTATTCAGATAATCGGGGCTGGACAATTTTTTGGCCAGACTGTACATATAATTAATGTGATAATATCGTCCCATAAGCCTTCCGCATACGGACATACAATTGACACATCGATAGAAAAATAGTTCCCTAGACCAAAGCAAAAGTCACGCATTCCCTCTGGTATCACCTGGTGTTCCTCTGTGAATCCCTGATTTCCGATTGGTTCATTTACTTCAACTAAAGTCCAATTTTGCTTGTATAATGTTGGATGCCTCTGACGGCAAAAAGATGATAAATAATAAGCCGTATAAAAGGGTAGGCATCAAACTTCAGCTACATTTACTAAGTTATTCCGCTGCATGAATGGAATGGACGATAATCGACTAAAGTGGCCGTAGCTAAAAACATCCGTCATGTCATCTAATCCACTTCTGAATAACGCTGTATACTCTCTTGGAGACTTGTCTGATGAAGAATGAAAAACTAACTCAATGGAATTGTATAGACGATATCATCATTCATATGCAAGGATGCAATAGGTGGTCTAACGTTTGGGGTAAAGCCATGCCCATTCATCAAATACGCTCTCTCAGAAAATGAAAACTCCGGTTGGACCAATACTTATACCCGCGGTGCCACCGCGGCGGTGGTCGAAACCCCTGGGTCCAAGACGCAACGGTTCGCTGCGAATTTCGGAGTCCAAACACTATACTTACTCATCCTTCACATGGTACCAATAATAATGCGACGCACCTTGTACCTGTTTGCAAAACGGCTTTTGTCGACTACTAGAATCCGCTGATTCCCACCAACTCCACTTCAGGACCCTCTCCCTCTTCATGTATGGATGATGGATACCACGGATCAGCATTGCCATTAATCGATAAGATATTCGTGGTGCTGCGGAAATCCCCAACGTATGCTCTAAGCTCTTCGATCCTCTCCCGTATCTTGCAAATTCAAGTAGAGGATTCACTCCCCAAAGCACACCTCTTTTTCCGATAGTCCAAACCCTACTTTACATGACCATTTTGTAACGTTCGACCAGTCACGGTCGGGTCGCGTAAAGAAGGGGCAGCTCACATGACTGCAGGTCGGAAGAAGTCCCGTACTAGCGCAGGTATCGAAGACATTTATTCTTCTCCCGCCGCAGTTCTTGTCGTTCTTATACCTGAATGAACGTACTCGAACTATCGATTCCATGAGCAATTTCAGATCTGTGACTGACCTCGCAATGGCTGACCAGACGGTCTTCGCCAAACACCTTCCAGAAGGTCGATTTGTCTTGTAGATATCAGCCAATGCATCTAATGGTGGTTCCCTGAATAAAGGCCGGTTAATTATTAACCATACTTCAACTTACTTCCTTGTAGTCAGCCTGGCGCAGATTCGTTGGATGTTACAATAGTCTTTCCTACATTTTGGATCATTGTATAGTAAGTTGACACCGGTAGTCCGACCGTTAATCGTGCTGAATCGATAATTATTTAATCGTATCTTTGATTGGAGACCCCACAATGATTCCTGGAGTTGTTGTTCTTCCAAGTCTCCATGGCATAGACCGAATTTCTCCACAAGAAGCTCTCGTCCTTCCGGCGAACCTAGCTTTCCGCCGATGTCGATATGTGCATCTCTGAGCTACCAGGGAACAATAGGCTGCTGCTGAGGGTGCTGCTCACTCACCACTCGCAGGCATTGATCGCTTCCTCCTAGTTTTTTATTCGAGAAATCTTCACCCAAGATTTCGGCATACCTTACGAGAAACAATGGAGCAGTTTCACGGCCCTCGAAGTTCCCGAAGCTGTTGTCGAAGGATTAAACCATTTCAAGCATGCGCAGACTATGTCCGTTCAACTCTGCCATACTGCTTATATTCCAGTTGAAGCTTTAGTGGGGCTGAAGACACGATGGCTCCGTCGAAGATCTCTGTGGAATACTTTCGAGCCAATGCTGCGATCATCTGACATGCCAGATTCCCAAATTATCTGTATAAGCAGCAACGTCAGCTATACCCCTCCATGGCTGCATCCAAAGAGAATAATCCTAACTCCCGGTAGTCTTTCTTTCATCTCCTCACCAAAAAGCACAGCATCCTTGACCGACTGCGGCACCTTGCAAAGTTCCTTCAGAGTGGTGACTGAGAACTCTTTGGTGGGCAAGCTCATGCCGGTATACCTGCAAGGAAACATTCCAGCAAGGTGAAAACACCTGGTTGCCGACTAGTAGTTGACGCCAAGGCGAGTCATCGAGTTACCTTTGCTCCAACACGATCATGCCGGCCCCAATCTTCTCCGCTGCGTCCAGCATCTCCTTCCCGGGGGTTTGCAGTGGAGATAGCCCATTAACCTCTAGGAATAATAACTGAAGAAAATATATCCTTCGTTGACTTTAATGAAAAAGGATACAGCGTACCGGTTTCTTTGGATTATAGTATTCATTGTTTTCCGCATAGTACTGCCTGAAAGTCCCTGCTTCTGCACCTGGAATGTATTCCTACTACTGGATTCCGCCTATGATTACGCAACCAATCAGCACTGATATGATGAAAAAATGCTGTAGGAATCAACTGCAGTCTCGATAAAAGAAGAGCTATGGCCCAACTTAACTTTTGAGTGGTCCACGAGAGAGCGAAAATGCTTCTTGAGCCACCGGGAACCTTGCAAGTGACGGGAGTACCTGAAGAGTATCTGAGCGATTAGAGACAGCATCTCTCAGCCTTGCAGGTGACTCATTCACCGTGACTGGCAGGCTAACTACGGCCACCCTTACCCGTCAAAAGGCTGTGTCTTGTTATGCAGAGCTACTGAGGCCCAAACACAAAGGAGCTGCAGTAGGCTCGTATTGTCCATTTGGCGTGTAATACCAGAAATTCTAGTCTAGAATATATGCTGTAGGCAGATCACTTGAAGTTCGAACCTCGAAATCAAATAGAGAGGTTCTGATGATAGTGGATTGACCAAAGACTCTTCCTCAAAGAGTCATACGGAATAGACTCAACCACCAGAAAGCTCAGCAATCAGATTACGTGTGATAAATGCGAATACTCAAAACGAAAGAAAGCCTTATCAATCAGTCGACAATACGGCGAGTAAGACGCAGGCTCCGGACCCCAAATTGGGATTCCCAGAAATCAAAATGGGAACAGTCCCAAAATTGTTCTCGTTATTCTCAGCGTGACGTGACCCTTTCCGCTCCACGCGTGGAAAATTGGACAGAGGCTCTCATCCGAGCCCTATTCACAGTAGTTCTCAGGACTTTTTACCTACCCGACTAAAAAGTATTTCAGGTAATTGGATAGCCACAGTAGGTTAGACCCTAAAGCGAACAGCAGGCCTGCTATCCGGGACCAGCGGACAATAACATAGCGGTAACTGTGTGAATGGGCGCCGCAGGCGCGCTTGAAACTTTTTGGGGTTCAGCGGAAAATGACCCGTAGCCGCCACATCAAACACCGTGTGTGAGCCCTGGTGGCTGATCGTAAGCACCCGAGGGTGGCTGAAAGATGAGCTCCGGAGAACCGGCAACCCTAGTTACATCAACTTCGTATCACCTTCGCTTTATATGCCCAACATTTATTTTGTTTGTAGAGGCCTATGAAAAACTTGAAGTGTTTCTTAAAGTTGTCGAACGTTCATTGTCCACTCAGTTCAGTGGCCATTCTTGTCGAAAGTTTTAAACCTTTGAGGTCCTATTTCGAGTTGAGTTGTGTACGCGATCTTGCCAACGGAAGGCTAAGACAATCGTAGTAGAAGCTACTGTGAAGACTTCGACTCGAAGTATTCGAGACAGAAGTTTGGACTCCTAGACTTTTCATTACCATTCCGGACTAATACTAAATACTACTGTGGGACTACTACGCAAAGCTAGAGCAGTTTTTTTCTTTCTTCTGGGTTGTTTTGGCACATTTTCTGCGGTCGACTATAGACTGGATATGCACACATACCATACACTCGTGATACAACTGGTGCATGTATGTATGCATGCATTTATTCAGGTGTTTATTCGGAGGCACTGCACGGTACCAACCGCAGAAAAAGCAGATGATGTTGCGTTACAATGATCGGCTTGCGAATGCAAAGATACGATATCGCATCGGCAGCTTTCGTCCTGAGCTCTATCGGAGTGGTTGCGGTGCTTCCGGCGAGAATCTTGGCTCAAAACTGCCCAACTATTACCGTGGATAAGCCAAACTTACTAGTGAAACTCTGAGCAACACAAGCAAGGTTGCAGTGACTGAGAAGGTCTGCTGGTTGTTCTCGAATAGCCAGTCTTACGATAATATACGAAGATAAAACAGAAGGGTGAATGTAGCTTATTAGCAATCAAGTTGGACAACAACAATCGGATAGGAACGGTTAAAGCATCCCTCGCACCAACGAACAAAACCGTCAGGAGCAGCGTAGGGCTGCCAGGGTTCCGCGGGCCGTCTCGAGCAGGGCACCAACCTCGAGAAGGTGTCCCCAGCGGAGGTCATCGGTGGGCCGCATATGTTACAACGGGAATACTCGGTTACCATAAACGTTGGACATAACCTGAAGGGGGAAGCCCTGTGCTCTGAGAAGGGCTATTATACCACAGCCTACCTTATAGACTTGGCTGGAACGCCATACGACGCCAGCGTCTCGAGCAGGACATCACCAAGCTCCGCCAACTCGTCCCTTGTTGAGCTGCGAATATCCCGGACAGTCTGCTGGCTGATTTGCTGTGACGTGACGGCGACCATCGGCGAAATAACAGCCGCCGTTTGCGTTAATATCGGCAGTAGGATTTCGAACGTCATTGCATCCCGGCGAATCCGCTTCTGTTCGGCGTCGCACTGCGCTTTGAGCATCCTCTTCTCCTCGCGTATTTGAGCAAGACGGTCAACATAACGATTGTTAACCCGTTCTTGATCGGACTGGCATTTGGCAATCTTCTCACGGACATCATCTAGGACCAAACTCACGGCTTCACGCACATTGATAAGAATGGTGTCTCGTACAACACGGACATCATCTGGTAGGGCAAAGTAACTGAAATTAAGCATAATAACCTCGAAAGACGCGAAGTGATCACCTCGCCTCACGACGAACTGCCTCCTCGCTGACGTTCCAAGGGATGCAAATCTCCCCGTTTCGGTACCAGTTCAGTATATACTCGAAAAGTTCGCTATCGCGGTCAATGAAGATAGCCTCGTTTGCCGCCGCCCGTTTACATACGTCAGATTCATCAGTGTCATCATCAACATCGGTGGACACATCAATCGTCTTGGATGTCTTCCAATCGTCCGAGACCATTCGGGAGAGCATAGTGTCCGGATATTTGTCAAAGGTGGACTTGGCGACTTTGTAGATCTTACCGCCGACGCTTAGAGTGATTATGTCAGACGAGGCGCTCATCAGAAATGAAAGAAGCCTTGGAAAAGATAACAACCGCAACGAAAACGGTCAAGAGGAAATGAAACTGATGTGATAATATTGCAGATTGCTTCATATCGTATTTGCAGTAGCATTGTCATCATCATCAACAACACTAATTCATCTACTTATAACTAATTTAACGAGTAGGAGTGGTGGCCATGTACGAATGACCGCCGTTATGTGGTGACCCGTTTGCAGCGTACATGGCAGCCGAGCTCGCATTGGGAAATAGCTGGACTTGAGTTAAGGTGTCGGATGTGTTAGGCAGCACCTGGACTGAATTGTCCGATACAGAATCGCCAGACGACAATGACAAGTTTGCTCGGTTTAAGACGAACTCCTCGGGTGTGAATGGCACCGGCACCTGATAGAGCTGGAGGAGCTCCCGAACAGGAACGCCTGGTGGTGTGCGCTTGATAGCGCTGACGGGCACAATAGAAGGCATCTCTTTTGGGGGTGGCTCGAAGTAAACCATACGATTCTCCTTGATGATCTTCTGACACTCGGCCTTCACTTTAGCGATGGTAGCCTCTACAGTTCGCCGCATATGCGGTACTGATACCTAAGTGAAGGTATCGACGTTAAGAAGTATGGTCGAGGGAGGAACCACCTGTTGGAGAGCGCCTTCAGTCTCCCTCACTGCAGCCATTGCACGATCCGCCCAGGCGTTGGCCACACCGAAGTGTTCCACCTCGAACTCAGCGGAAGCCATAAGAGTGTTGGCCCGAGCTCTGTACAGAGGACCGACAACACTGACATGGTTGATAAGATGGGCAAGGCCATCGGACCCTGAACTCGGATACTTTACCACAGACAACCTAAGAGCTCTCACCTCTGAGGGCGCCCTGCACTGGTCTGGCATCAGCATCCACTTGCATAGCCAACTTCGCGAGGAGGTTCTTCGACCCAGAGCGACTGGCCGCCAGCTCGAATGCGCAGATTTGACCACACAGATGGCTATAAGAACACAGCCCTCCGAGAACCTGGAAAATGTACATCACGGAGCATCCAGCACAGGAAAGCCCACCCTGGGGTCCAGCTCGGGTATGGCGGCGGTCATGGTAGTGAGAGTGTCACGGCAAGTCTGGAACGCCGTGGAGGCTTTGCTGCAAATCTTGGCGACCTGAGAGGATATCTATTATTAGTCGGGGCGAAGTTAAGACGGTTACTTCATCCAATCCGGTGGTGACAATTTCTCCGCTACTCGAGTCGACGACGAATCGTTGAGCTGCTTGCTCAAGGAGGGAACATGCGTACACGAAGAGGGTCTAAGCAGGGTTTTGGAACCGAGAAAAGATTCCTCGGAGGTTACCATGGTGATATCTATGCCGATGGCTTGAGTAGAGGTCTTCTCCTCGCTGGGCTCAACGACGACTTCGGGGGTAAGGCCAGATCTCCATCTTATCGTATACTTCCGTTTGAAGGGCACTGTCTTAGACACCTCCGCCAGGGCCAGAAGGTTGTTAATATAATCGACACATGCGCTAAGGGAAATGCATCCAGAAGGGAAAGTTGAGACGGCCTACTTCTGGATGTCGCTGGGAGGATGTCTATTAGCGAGATGAGAATTAAGTTCGCTTCGGAGACTAGTCATCGCTCGGAGCTTGATGGCCGCCGGCGAGTCGATGAGAGTTTCGAACTTAAAGGGAGTAGCGTCCCCAATGGAGGGAGGCTGCACTGGTAGAATCATTGGCACTACCAAAAATTACAAACCTGATCGGTACACCACCGGTCTTCCCCTAATCTCCCTCGATACGGTTCCCTTTAAACCGCCAATAGTAAAGTTCTGGCACTCTCTGGGATGAATCTCCCAGGCCCCAGGGCCCCGGGAGGCATATTTAGCAAGAACAGAGACGCGCCTGTTAGCGTTATGCCATGCGGAGATAGACTGGGCAAGATACATAGCTTTTTCATGGAGTGGCAGGCCCAATTAGTCTACTTGGGAAGACCAAATTGAAAACGCGTTTTCTCCATTTAATCTGCACGCATGCGTCAGCCGAAGCCGCAGGTTCGATACCCGGCGACGACATTTCTATGGCACGCGACGCATCAAACAGCACTGTAGCCCAAGCTCAGTTTTTTGATATGTACTCCGCGGTGCAGAACTCTCAGCTGTACCCGAACGGCCAGCCGGCTCAAGGTGGTATCTTTAGGTCGCTTTGGCGTCATGCGGTCCGCTGCTTAGGTATGTATCCGTCTGGTGCAGCAGTCCCTTCGATGACCGCCGTGCCGAGCGGCTTCATTGGGACAGGAGGCCTGACGGCACCAAAAATGTCATTATCTCCGCAAGAGGAAGCATTGTAAGTGGGAATCTTAGGCTAACCCGCGGAAGATACGGAATAGGCCGGAAAATTGACCATCAGTTACCCAATGCTTTTCCGGGTCGCTAATAAATCCAATAAATCCAGGATAAGTGGTAACGAGGCGGCCGACTTCCTAGCCAAGTCCAAGCTGTCCCGTAAGACTCTACATGATATCTGGAATCTATCTGACAGCGATGACATGGGCAGCCTCAGCCCCTTCGAGTAGGCATCCTTGTTCGAAGCCAAACGTAGGCAGTTCCCTCTTCAGTTTCTATAAAGCCTGCCGGTTAGTGGCCCATGCCCAGTCTGGTGTCGTTGTGATGTCTCCTCAGCTCTTAAGTGTAAGTAATGAGTCGACCAGGCTTTACTAGTGATATCCGAAAACCTCCCTTGCACTTTATTATCCAACTTTCAAGAGTTTTACAAATTAAAGCTAAGGTTAAGGTTGGCAGCTTCCAAGCTCGTCCGGCACTGCTACGTGTGTTTGCTATGGGATCATATCAGATGGAGCCTCCGGTCCTACCTGTCTTTGAAGGCATCGAGGCTGATAAAAGCACGGTGAGACGGTCCAAGGCAGCACCCGAGGGAGCAGTGGAGAGCAGCCTCAGCCCTATATGGCAGCTCACACGTACGTGTTTGGGTTATAAGGACGCCCTGTTAGAAATGGATAATAACATTATACAGAACGTTTTTGACAACAAAGGCTTACTGCGGTAGATAATATGAGTCGTCGATTGGAACTCGGTGACGTCTCTGGCTCATATGCGCCGCCGTTTTCGATCATCTTATGGTCTATAGGGGGGGGGGGGGGGGGGGGGGGGGGGGGGGGGGGGGGGGGGGGGGGGGGGGGGGGGGGGGGGGGGGGGGGGGGGGGGGGGGGGGGGGGGGCGGGGGGGGGGGGGGGGGGGGGGGGGGGGGG
>JAAPAO010000165.1:0-24869 GCA_013115145.1 Perkinsus chesapeaki
TAGATTGCCAAACTAACGACCACGAGGGCGTGGGTTCTAGCACCCCGGAGGGCCTCGGACTGCACTGCGCTAGATGTTCTGTTATGCAGTTAGGAAGTCTGAGGGGAGAGTAAGATGTTCTCAGAAGGAATGCATTTGATGTTTCTCCTCCACCTGGCAACATTTTCTGCCAATTTTCCATCATATCTCCACGTTAGGACCACTTTTGGATCTTCTAAGCTAGAAGACATTTCTGTAAGACTATATGACTCTCTCGAATCTATCCTTCTGACTCTCTGGGCTTTTTCTTTCCACTGCTCTTATCTGCCGATAGAAACATAAGCGGTACGAACATCGATATCTTTCCGATAAATCCTTGGTGAGTAAATGAAAGTCTTTGCTGTGAGTTCTCTCAAGCGCCTGATAATAAGGACTGCATGTTGAAGAGAATTAACTGAGGAAGGGTGGCAAATGATTCGTTCTCAGGCTCCACGGTTATGCTGGCCATACCGGCGTGTTTGGACTCCATAAAGCTAACTGATGACGTGGTGAGTTCTGAGGGTCTCGCACGGCTGAGCGACATACTTGTTATTACCTGCCTACTTTTGCTGCACTTTCGCACGATGCTCGCATACCTGATCTTAATATCTCTCATTGGCGAGCAGCGTACTGATCAAGGTGACGGAATTTCAGAGACATTTAAGTTGCCGTCTAGCTCATTTCGAGCTAGCGGAGACTCAACTCTGCCCTAGTGTTGTTTAAATCCACTGGATTCTGCTGCAGCCATTCTTTTCATCTGTAGAGAGAGTCCAGTAGCACCTTAGAGGAGGGATTGGCCTATTCGTTGGTCGTTATGCTCGATTTCTAACTCGCCTCTTGGTTAGGTTTTCGAGGAATGGACAACACGCTTCCTGTCATGCCTCACTGAGAGCAGTTCCGAAAGTATCCTGAAGGACACTAAGAATGAAAAAGCCATTGGCGCTACGTTGGTGTCGCTTGCTCATCTGCAAGTCGGTCCGCCAGGGCTCACAAGCGGTAAGCGGCTGAGTGTCCACATCTCTATAACGTTCGCCTTGAGGTTCTGTGAGTCTTACATCGATACGCTTTAGGTGGGGCACTGTAGTTATGGAACTCCAAACTAAATACTGTATAGATCTTCGTCGGAGAGCCCATTTCATTCAGTATGTCTAGAGATCAACAGGAGTCAACTTGGTGACATAGTGGTTACGCATATTCGAGATTTCAACAGTTATATGGTAACTACTGACACCATGACAGTGGCAATCCGAAGCTCCGGGGACTAAAAGTATCACGAGTATGGTATCATATAGTTAGCATATGTTTCTGCGGGACTACAAGACGACGCTGTACTACAGCGTATGTAGGCATCATGATGGTCAGTCGCCTTGATGGTTCATCTGCTCCCAAGCAATGCTTGGGAAGCATCGACCGTAGTCGAAATCTTGCCAGAGAGCTCCATTTTAGAGTTTCCTGCACTTGTTGCCCCTGGACCAGAGGTCCTGGTCGATTTCATACTAACCCAACACTGTCTTCTTAAGCCAAAATGAGAATGATAATATGTAATCGAAGGAAAGAAAGGGATTCTATTAGCACCAACCAATATAGTTGCATGCAATTCAGCTACAATGGGAAGTGCACGGAACTACAAGTAAACAAGTTTGAGTCCGCACACAGTCACACACTACCGTGAATACAATACAGGATAGAAACGACCTGCTCAAAGCGAGCCGATTCGACCTGACGTATAGGTCAGACCTATTAGGTCTGAATAAGCGACCACAAAATGACAGGGTTTAACATGACTTTGTCGAGAAAGGCTCGTAAACAAAGTCATAGTTTGGTACCCAGATAGTACTATCCGCGACTTTAATGAGATCGATGATGTCATCGTTGTAGTAGCCATCAGTGGCTCTGATGAAATCTTCATAACCATCCGCCAGCTCGATGGGGTATTCGGGATCTTTCGTCTGAGACTCGTAGTGACAAGGATAGGATTGGTGAAGTCCAGATTTTTCGTGAGGATAGAAGATAATAACATTATTAACTGCTATCACCTGAACCTTCTGCAGCAGCCATTTGGTGGAACCGGCACAATAAACACCACTTTCGGGCATGCCGTTTACCGAGGCTCCCAAGGAGCTCTTGTCCATAGAGTCCACATGAGTAGCATTATGATGAATGTCGACCGACTTGGCCTCGCAAGTGTTGGCAGTAACCAGGGCAACGATGATATAGACGAAGGGAATCATGTGGAGGGGGAGTTGGATAACTTTTTCTGAGTGGAAAACGATGATGTTTGAAGGTTCTGGTACGTGTAAATGTTATAATACTCATCGGCTATACTATATAACATTATGGCCACAATAGAGCGAAGTTATGAGTCCATCTGTTATACCAAAAAGATAAACAGGAAGCCTTTGGATGAGCTGCAAGAAACGCAGTATTGGCAATACAAAATTTTCGTGAAACTCCACGGCGGGCAGTCAAACGACGAATAGAACGATGATCCTCTACACAGTTCTGTAGCTAGTTTGGCCATATCGGTGACAGATGATCGCTCACGTCACTGGAGCGACATCTTCTCAAGTTTCCTAAAATAAAGACTCAGAGACTCTTAGTAAGAGTTACGACTCGTCACCTACGAAATAGAACCTATTGACTAGCTCAATGCCCGGTTTCCTGCGGTACCGCACGCTAGGGGAGGATGGCAAGAGGGACAAAGCACTGAGCGCACTCACGCAGTGTGTGAAGGGAGCCGTCGACCGTTGATAAGTCGGCGTACGTGTCGCATTTGGCCGTCGCCGTAATTTTTTTATATTCTGCAGTGTATTAGCTTTTGTGGGCAGAAGGTTGTTCTGCACACGTGGAACTTGGTGTCAGCCCAACTTGGGTGGCCCTGGGCCGTGGGCCACTGGCCCAAGGTGCGTTATTGAAGAAATAGGTTTAAGAAGGTTCGCCAATGCGCTGTCTCCGCGCCTGGGCCCATTTTGTCCCTTTCGGAATTGGGTGGTTGCGCACTGAAATGAGGTACTACTTCGAGCTAGTGGTTCCCGACATTCTCCCTTCAAGCTTGTCCGTACAGTGTCGGCGCTTTCATTGTCGACGATTGGATTTGAGCTCACGCACGTCCTAGTGGGACCGTGTTCTCACCGAAGTCCATCGGTTCATACCACTCGTAGACTGGGCAGGGCCCGGGGACCATGAAGTGGGTATTCTCTGACCAGCACAGTCAACCGCTGTTTCACTGTGGTGTTTCTTCTGCTAGTAATTGACCGATTTTCCCACACGCTATGTCGTATGCATCGCAACTGACGTGGAGCTCAATAGTCTCGGATAAGGCTCACCTAGTTGGCGAGTATGTGAAAATAAATTCTGAGTCCTCTCGAGTTGGTGCGCCTCTCAAGACCTGCTGTATATAATTATGCGAACCGAGGCGTGACAAATCTTTGCGGTGAAGTTTATAGTTTCATCATGAAACTTTCATGCTATCCCGGCACAGCATGTTCGCTGAGATTGTTGAGCAGACAGGTGACCTGTGACACAGGTAGCCGGTTTCACGCACTCGAGGATACTGCCCGACCCAGCGGGTACCTTCAGAACACCGAGTGCATAATTTCCGGGAAAAATATGCACCCTTTGCTACAGTCCCATCAATGCCTGGTATTCTGTCAAAATAATTTTGGGAGTGGACTGGATGTTTAAGATCTTCGTTGCATTTGACGTCATAGACCTCATCGACAGGAGGACTTCCGAAACTGCTCAAGCTGTTGATCTAAGGGCTTTGGAAATTGAATTCAAGAGCCAAGATAATACGACAATAACACACACTGCCTTTACTAACGCAGACTTCTTCATGTATGCTCTAAACTGCCGTTCAAAGCACTGCAGTGCAAAGTACACGTGATGTGATTCCCCAGAAAGAGACACTTTCAAGGACTTCAGAGGAGCTTCAAGACTGGATGCGCCGGAATAAACTATATTGTGAATCTGCTCCTGGAATTTAGAGATGACTCGACTGAGAAGAGGTGCAAATTCTCGAGCACTGCTCTAAGCAGGGGCATATTGGCGCATGTACTCTCACCAAATGACTCTCCCACTGGATTACCGACTTCAGCAACGTTGCCTGTCACAGGTGCACTTGGCGTCTTGCTAGATCGTATGGCGGCGTATATCCGTCAAGGAGATAGTCACCGAGGTCAGAATCGAATGATAACGCCTATTGGGGAGCCTCGACAGGTTCTGGCGCTTTGTCCGCACGCGCTCTGACTACCTTTGTGAAGGCATTCGGCAGTCTTGCAACAGGAGGTCTTTCAAATTCCAGCCAGGACTCTCTGAAGAGTTTCAGTAAAAAAGATCTCCGTGAGAATTCGACCAAGGTAAGTGGTTGGGAGTTCACACTGTTATCGATGAGACATCTCGCGGTGCATTTGGGTAACTATCGATATTGTTGCTCTCCTTAATACAATTAGGATAACCTGATTATCATGATCGTTGTGAGCTCTGTGAATCACGGACTGATACGAACATCGCAAAGAATCGGAGGGACATGTCAGCAAGCATTATCGTTACGACGCCTCCGCAACTAAGCTCAAGAGGCTAAGGAAGTTACTCGGCAAGTATCTAAGCTTCAAGCACGCATTAAGTTTTCACATCACGAGAAGTATATTCAAGACTATCAAACCTGTTAACATATTAACGCGGGAAGTTTACTCTACTCTATCATTCTACATCATTGTTGTTAGATCAGCGAAGTACTCGCGCTCTGCCTCGCCGCCCTCGACCTCCCTAATTCACCGTCGGACCGTCTTCTTCACCTCGCCATTGCGGTTGACGAAATTAATGCGAGTGAGTTTTCTCGAGTGCATCTGAACTCGGCTTTGAGTGCTAGGTGATACGCCGTTGCTTCGGGGAGTTGGAATTGCCGGGAATCAGATCAACCGGCTTGAAGCGGGTTTTGAGAAAGTCGAGATGGAAAGCACGTAGGACGGGGTATGCTGCTCCATACTACAGCACTTCGCTCTGTCACACATAGGAGAACATTAGACATTGGGCACAGAAGGACCGTTAGGAGGTTTAATGTTTTTCTTTTGGATTACTAATGCATCGCCCGAAGTGCGTTTTCTACAAACCGTTGTAACAGAATCAACAGGAAATCTAGCAAGTGTGTGCTGTAGGGGTGCCGAGTGAAGCGGAATGGTCAACAGGGTGAAACTCGTTCCTTTATGTTGAAACCGGTTTGTCAGTTACACAATCGATGAGCTTCTGGAACTACTCAGAGTCGCCCATTCCTTAGGGTGGAAGAACGATAGAATGTGTAAAGCGATTTTAAAAGTCAGCGAGGAGGATGGGATCGGCCCCCATGTCTTCGCTCGATCACTTCCCTATTTGAAGTTCGTCCGACCATCTGAGATTGAGATTCTGCAGAAAGCCGGTAGGGGATGACATCATACGCCAGAGTAGTAAGCTTGATCAGTTGAGCTCACGAAAGGCCGAGACGCGGCGCAGTGCCTGGTGCAGATGGTGTCCATGGATGCTCTATCGTCTGATCTAGACGAGTGCAAGAGACTACTTGGTGAGATGGGTCCAATACTGTATAAGCTAAACCTTCGGTATTTCCGAGGGTTTTCCCATCGACTCGATGAGAAAGTACAAAGATAATGCAGAATTATGCCTAATGGAGGCTCTGGGAGTGTCAGGAGAATCATTACACAGTCTACAAAGTCCAACAAAGTGTTCTTAGAACTCAATCCAATATGGAGCTTGAGATGGGAACTTTGAGCAGGTACGGTCCTCGGCAACGCACTGTCTGAGGTTGAGGTATGCAAGTTTACAACACAGCAGCTTATCGCTGCTCTTATGAGCGGCGCGTGCACTCCATCACTGAGCGAGCAGGTGAGACAGAGACTATGGTAAAAAGCAAGCAGATCTTCCCCAGCTGGATCATTCGGTATGGACTTTCGAACTATCTCAACGGTGAACTATCTCTCTCTCTCGTGGTGTGTTATGCTTGCATATCGGAATGCTTTCAAAAAATTACCTTGAGAAAAATCAAGAGCATGCTGCCAGCGGCAATTTCCCGCCCTCAACCGCATCCTGAATTCCCCCGCTTTGCTGTAAGCGAGGACAGCTGTATTCAGACGTTTTCTCAACCTTAGTGAAAAATGCTGACGGTTTTCCAGAACACGTGGGAAGCACACTTGGAATCATTTCTGTTCACCTTTTTTTCCAGCTCCTCCTAAGTGAGAAGGGTGACTTAGCCCGACTGGTGGAAGATCCCACCTCCTCCCCTATCCCTTTCATGGTTCTTTTTCAGATCTTCAACAGTATCTCTGAGAGAATTTCGACGATCGGCAGCTCGCAAATTGAGCGCATATCCTACGATTTCCATCACCACGCGATGACACATTTGTCGATGAAAAGTCGAGCTGATATGGTAAGGAAAGTCAGAAAGAAAAACGCTGGTGTACGTGACTTAGCGGCCTAATTAGGATTTGGTGCCACTCTAGGACAATAGCGATTCAGTTTACCTTTTGCCACCTTACTACTGTGGTAACGGCAGCGCTTATTATAATACACTTACAAAATGAGTGTAGTGTTGGACGTCAAACCGTAAGTCTTTTAGGCACGGCGATTTCGCGACTTTGCTGGTCTAGCTGATGATGAAGATTCAGCCTCACAATGGCGAGATGCAGCTTTCAACATATGGCGAATATGATATGAGACAACTACATGCAACGTTTCACTTTCATTGTTTCTGTTTTACTAATTGGCTTCAGAGTTGCAGCACTGATACGATACGTCAACTCACAGTGAGCTGAAAAGGATCACGCTTGCATCTGCGGGGCTTGTGCCATGAACCTCAGAGCAGTATCCGGCCTAAGTTCATCGGATCATTTGTCAGTCCAACGGTTGAATCCCTATTTCGAGATCAGAATTTACCTCCATTATGTTTCGCTGGCTCCCCCTCGCCCGGCCGCGATTCGCTAATGTAGCCTCTGCAGACTCAGCAGTGCCGATTTCTGTCATATCGGCTACCACAGATGTCGCTGTCAAAGCACGCAAGATGCAACTGGGGGCCAACCGAGCACGGTGAGTTGTGCTGGTTGGTATATTCCTATTCGACCCCATGATGCTCGTATGACTTGCCGCTCCTAATACGAAGTATAGTCAAGCTGGGCTACTTCCTTGCCTTCACCATGGTATGCCTTATTGCCAGAGTTTAGGCAGATGTTAATAGTACTGCGTCGTAGACACTCCGCGCCGCGGAGTCCGCGGGGTTAATGGTGGTGACTTGCACATTGGATTCAGCCCGGCGACATTCATTGTTGAAGTGGAGCTCAGATAAGCTTATAATTCTTCTTCAGGACGCTATTGAAGTTGACTCGCGACCTCTCGGATGAGCATGACCCATCGAGGCCCAGGAGATCAGTTCCAAAAAACGGCTTTAAAGCGCAGCTCATAAATCACGCTGTAGCTGCTACCAAATTAGTAGGCCTAGTTACCTTAGTCTATAGGAATTACTACATAATGCTCTTGTGGACGTTTTTAGGTTAGCCGGGATGAAATGAGTGCATGGGACAACGATAAAAGCGATCGAGGTAAGATCCTCGCTGTATTGCCGAGACTTTCACGCATTTCATCAACAAGCTCGAAATAATCGAGCGAAGGACTTCATACTGCCTCGTGAAGTAAAGATTCATTTTGCTGGTATGGGGTAGCTGCTACTTCGCCGTTCCGTACAAACTATCCCTGCTGAGCAGGAACTGAAGAGGGGGCACAAGTCCGAGTTGCCGACTTGTCTCGTGTTCGGCACCCACCAGAATCAGAATATTTCAGGCTCGGTCATTGTTGCCAACTTCTTCGACACGCTCGCCGCCAGAGCAGTTTCACTTTCCTCGAGCCTGACAGCCGCTGAAATCGGTGTCATTATGGCGGCATTCTCGAGAGTGGGAGTTTATCACGAGTTCATGGTGGGTATTCGAAGAAAGAGACTTCTACTCTTCGGGGTTTGAAAATCGACGGTTCGATTCTGCTTGTTTAAAATGACCACTTTGTTGACGTGCGCGACTTTATTTTTTTTATTTCCACTAAATCGACTCGATAGAAACATCTGAAGCTCATGTCGAGATGTGGCTCCAGTTTGCGATTCTTGAATTTTTCGTATTATAAAATTTCCTGTCTTAGTGCTGCTCCTTTTGTTTCGACTCTGATAAGGTATAAGCGAGGAAGTAGCCCTAGGTATCTCCTAACTGCACTTCTCAACTAACTCTTCACTGCGTATAACAGATCTTCTCGTGCTCAGATGGAGACTTTGAGGAGTCGATTGTTTGTGGACCGTTTGATTGACGAAGCACAGCCGTCTACTATTGCTGCGGTAAGAAGCTTTTGCTGCGTATAACCCTTTTTATATCCCCGCCATTTTCAACAATTACCGTATAGGCTATGCGGTGCGAGTATCATTTTCCATTGCTGTTGGCAATATCTCACTCATACTTTTACCAGCACGGACTTCAAAACCCTCCAGGTGGCACACTTGTTCTAGACGGCTACAGTTTGTCTAACCTCAAGAACGGAGGATTTAGTTTCTCAATGAAAAACTAAATCCTCCGTTCTTACGGCGAATTGAAAGGCTATTTTGCACTGAACGAAACCCTTGCTTGGGACCAACCACGAACATGAGCTGAAAATGAAACAATGATTGCGACATGTTCTTTCACAGGTTTGCTGGTCATACGTTACCTTCAACAGAATCGAAGGGGATGCTGCGTCAGCCATTGCAGAGCGTCTACGCAAACTGCTTCAGTTCGGCGATGTTCTCCAGCTAAATGGGCATGGTTTCATCGGAATCATACGATACCTATCACAGTAAGACTTTCGGCCTAGCAACAACTACCGTGTATGTGGTTTAGGCTAACCAGCCAGGAGAACACTGGCGTGCTCCGCCGCCTCGTGGAGGTAAGAAATATCTTCACTCGGGGCGCGAACTTCACGTGGCTGCGATGAGTTCCTCTTTTACTTCCCGCTTTTCGAATTTCAACCCGCAGTGCCTCGTTTCGTACCAGGTTTGATTGCTTGTGGCAATGTAGGTTCAGCTGTCTACCGCGCTCGTCGATATGTCGGCGAGTAACCTTTCCGCGCTTCTGGTTTCTTTCGTGGATGCTCACTATCCAACGGAAGTTAACGAGGCGGATATTATTCGGCAAGTAAGAGCAGTTCTTGGTTCTGCACTTTGCGTGCAGTGCATCCACAAACAAGATTTCAGCATTTAAATCCCTTGCTTCGGTGCTAGATTGATGGCATCACCGGAAATGGAACTTCGGAAAAGAGCGTCGTCGTCATTTGTTTTATAAAGTCGCCATGATGACGTGGCGATTCGTTTGTTATACCCGTGAAGGCCGTAATGCTAGTGTATACTTTTCAGCATGTTACGAGCGCCGTTGTGAGCAGCCTGCCTTGGTTTTCCCCACGCGAATGCGTTGAAGTGGGGAAGTTCTATTCTGAATGTAAGCACCTCACGAGAGCTATCTGGGCAGCAGTCGTCCATTTGTCGCACTCTTTGCTTAGTTATCCGCTGCTTTGGTATTGGCAACCAAGAGTCCACAATACTAGCACACTGCTTAGGTGAGTAGTGACCACTCCCTTTCCACCAACTCTTGCTTAATTCTTCCAGGCTCTAGTGTAGTTACCGAGTGTCGTGACTGTGATAGCATTGCCATAGTATTATCGTGCATAGCGTCCTTATCGGCTGCTGGCCACTCGGGTAAGGTTGGCGAAGTATTCGAGGCTAATGAAACACTTGAAATGCCACAGGTATCCCTGGATGCTCGTTGATGAAAACGCGGACGATAATTGGCCAACTTTTACGCTCTCTCGACTCGGCTGAAGTCGGTGAATCAGCTGCATTAGTAATTGCTCGGAGTTGCTGCGCTATGAAGGTGAGTGGAGGGGACCTTTTTGCATGTTAGGTGGCTGCGCGGGAATTGGGTTTGCGTGCTCAGATACGCCGAGAAAAACTACAGAGCAGACTGATGACGATACTCGAGGCTGCGGGAGCCATGACACCGGATTTGCGGGACTGCTTCATTGAGCTTGAGATCAATTCCACATGAGTTTCTGCACCGTTTCTGGAATTCGTGGAGCTGAGTTCGAGAATCAGTGGAGATGCAACCGTGCAAAGCAGCAGCTGCATTGCAGCGAAGAGGAATTCAACCCTTCATCGCGGAACACTGCACTGTACAATGCACCCATAAAATCACCAAGAAGGCGGCCGCCGTCCATTCAGGCTGATGCGAGGCCTACGTCCTCGGGGCAAAGGATATGTCCTGCCCTCAACAACAATTCTTCCAGTAGCAAAAAATTCTGAGTCAGAATTTCTGACTGATTTGGCTCGTTTTGTTGGTCTAGCTGGTAACGAATATGTAGCCTTGAAAGTTTGGCGAATGTGGTGATCTCTAAGACCATGAGACGTTTCATCATCATTGTTTCTGTTTCACAAAGAGTTGCAACACTAATACGATACGTAACTCACATTATCTGAAGTACATAATCTACCAACCAATAAACACATTATAGCCGAGGATGTACGTTACCGCACGCTGAAGATTTCCTTTTTCGACGCAGCTGGTATGAGCACGAATAGTTCCCTAGTCCCAAAGGGTGAGTATTATATCGTACACTACGAGCTGGTACAGAGTTAAAGTTTTACGCGGTCAAACTGGTACAACCTTAGTTCGCACAGCATAAACCGAGCCGGTTACGACATGATGCTAGTTTAGCACAACGCACAACACCAGCCGCGCATCATCCCAGAGACTGATGCCATAGTTCCACACTCGAAGCACCTATCGTTACGAAGGGTGCATAATGGTAAGATAGTAAACAAGTGAAAATGAACTTGAGATTCTTCGTTTAGGAACTTCAATTTAGGCACATACTACTTCCCAACTCGATAATAGGAGTTTAAGTATGAAATCCTAGCATCAGATTCACAGCCTGTGTAACAATCATGCACTAGTGAACGAATCTGAGTACTGATATTATGAGTTTACTATGTTACAGTTGGTCAGTGACCAATGGTCACGGCTATCATAGCCGGGTTATGTGCTGGATTCTGTATTATGACCTTGTTATTGACATACCTATGTGACTTTCCCCTGACAGCTTCGGAATCATCGACCCTGTTGCACATAGTTGAAGGCCCTTTAACTATGTGCAACAGGGGTGCAACCCTCCAATAAAGGGTAAGTTTGAGACTAATAGTCTCGTAACTGCCATACCAGGTCTTGCTCGGAGAGGATGAATAAGAAGAGTATGCCATGTAAAGGAGACAAAAAAGGGAACAAAAGATCTGGGAGAAACTGAGGGAGAACATAAATACGAGGATTCCTAGTATTCATTGCGTATACTCCGCCAATTCCGTACTCGCAAAGTTAGGGCATGGTTCACTCAGTGAGCTGCGCTGCCCATGGAGCACGATGGCATCGATCAGGAGACGGTATAGAGTGAACAATAGGGCATAGGAACCAGTGCAGGGACAGAAAACGTAGATCGGGTAGCCAGGTGCAGAGGTTAGAATCTTGGAAACCGTTAGATAACCGTCTGAATCCTGGTCTATCCTAAAGTAGTCAAAGGCGTACAACCTTGTGAATTCATCTGTGGTTGCTGTTATCATCGCAAGCGTTAGGACTGTTCCAATTGTTTCTCCTGGAGCGCTCCATGGATGCGCTTTTGTGAATTTCACTCTACGCTTATCTCACGATGTATTACATCGGAGGTTGCATGAGATTGCATGAGATTGTTACTCTTACATGATGTAAGAGTGGCAATCTCACGTTGCCACCAGTTTACTCGAGTCCCGATTCGGGAGTCCTGAACGCCTATCTCGAAAAGATAGGGTGGTCGATCGCACCTTTTCGCACGGTGCGGCGAGCCGATATGGCAATTCAGTCACATGTCGGTGCAGCAGCGTTGTGTCGGGTCTTTCCTGCAGTAACCGGTTTTCCGGTCGCAAAAACTTTGCGATTAATGTACAAATGCTCTATCACTGCAGCTTTGAACGACACGGAGTCCATCGTGGTCTGTCTGCGGGTCGGACGAACACTACCACCGGTAGCAATAGGCTTTTGGAAATGTTGGCCGATTACCAGAGCCAATAATACAAGGAGCACGATGGAAAGAGGCATTAGTATCGCATTATTACCGCAAATTGCGGTAAGCCTGTCAAACCGCACAGCTTGAGCCTCGGTAGTGCGTCTCATCTTGGTTCAGCGTGCAGATGCTGGACGACAAGGGACCCGTTTGTGGAGACTTCTTGATTATAGTATAATCATTTGGAATTATAAAGAATAAATCTTTCCTTTTTTCATGCGGAAAACTTCCTGTCAGAAAGCATCAAGGTCTGCTGTGGAGCAAGCAATAAAGATGGCATAAATGCAAGAGGAGGAATATTGGGTGTGGCGGACGGTGACACGCGTCATGGTGGATACCTTAGTTAGGTGTGTTCCGATACCATGCGTCGTCAGGGTAATGTTCCGAGCTGCTCGTTGCTCCATTCGCTCTATCCACTGTCTAACTTTATACGTCTAGATCGGCGACATTGCCTCTCCCATGTAGCGATCCTCGAAATCGCACGTAAGTCGATTGGTTGCGCGATTAGATAAGAATGCCGCCTAATCGTCGGATTTGTAGTCGTCTTGCCCAAGTGTTGAGTTTGTTGTTAATCTTTTCAAACATGGGCTAGCGGTGAGTCCCAAGGTCAACAACACAATCAATGGGACGAGACATTGGGGGCGTGCGACTGAACTGCAGATACCAACATCTGGTTGTGTGGTAAACCTCTGGTCCACCCCGCGCATAGCAATGAAGTCTACAGGGCATCGTGGCTGTCCTCGAAGCCCAGAAAGATAATCTCCGATTCAACTCTGGCTCGCTGTGTCAGGCGAACCTTTGTTAACCTCCTTCCCACATCCCCAGCAAAATTGACATGGGCCAAGTGTAACGTTTGCGGTATCTGAGCTACCCGTCGTGTTGTGATTCGGAAAAGAAAACTCACAGTTTTGCCCGTCAAGATATATAGTGCACAGAAACTTGATAGGAACCACTCTGTGTACTCAACACCTAGACGCATAATATAATCATATGGCTTGGCTTGCAGCGACGAGGAGAAAGAGGGCCATGCTCGGAAGAAAACAACTGTGGTATCATAGAAGATGCAACCATAAAGCTCCGAACGCATCACAGGATAGGTAATTCACTCAAATGAACGATAGCAGTGTTGTGATGGCACACAGTAAAAGATGACACGGACCTCCAACACCATGAATGCGACCCGACTTTACTTTGCCATCATCATACGCCTGAAGCAATGGAGCGATGAAAACGAGCAGCAGGGTCTAATCAAGACTCACACAAACTCTTCGTAATTGATCTGGCCATCACCATCGACATCCGCCTCGCGAATCATCTCATCAACCTGAAAGATACTCAACTGCGCACTCGGAAGAATCTTACCTCCTCATCGGTCAGCTTCTCACCGAGATTAGTCATGACATGACGGAGTTCAGCGGCAGAAATGAATCCGTTTCCGTCTCGATCAAAGACCTGCAATTGACATCCTGAAAAACCACAGAGTAGCACCATTGCCAACCTTGAAGGCTTCGATAAGCTCCTCCTCGGTGTCCGTATCCTTCATTTTCCGGGCCATCAACGACAGGAATTCGGGGAAGTCGATTGTGCCTGAAATCGGTAACAATAATATATTTACATCGTCCAAGAAGCCCCACCATTTCCATCGGCATCAACTTCGTTAATCATATCCTGCAACTCGGCCTCGGTCGGATTCTGTCCCAGCGATCTGAAACACGTTAAATGACAAAACCAACCGCCTCAGCGACGTTACCGCATGACCGTGCCGAGCTCCTTAGTGGTAATAGTTCCATCGCCGTCCTTATCAAAAAGGGAGAAGGCCTCCTTAAATTCAGCGATCTGCTCTTCAGTCAGCTGATCAGCCATTATTATCAACCGAAAAAAATGAAGCTATCGGATACGCGAGAATCCAAACACGCATCAGGCGCATCTTTCAGAAACGGCTCGCACTCGGATGTAAAAAGCGCACGCCCAGGTAATCGATATGGCACCAGGAGGTCAGGAGGAAGTCAGCGAAATGAAGCGTCATAAAAGTAAGTCGTCGAGTTGTGGAGAACGAATATAATGGCCGCCTGGCCGGCAGATGATTTAGAACTCGGTCTCTGCTGACGGTCAGGGTCTGGTCTATCTCAGAGCCACTTTTAACGCCTTTGTCATCGGCTCACTGGCTTCAGATCCCTTCAGTGGCATACCGGACCACATACTGGCCGATTCTATCTTGTCATCATATACGTTAAACGATTATTATACCTACTCTCAAGTGAGTCACGTTTGAAACTCAAGTCAGACTTAATATCACCTGAGCAGCCCTCGTGGAGCTCTACTGATTATTAATAATGCAAATGCAAGGGTAGACCATGCGTAGATGAAATCAATTAACAACATTGCCCTCGAGTGCCAGATCATCTTTCCAGTCACCGCGTTTCGTGACGAAAAAGTTCATATGCGTAAATTAGTCCACGATGGGGGCGGTCTTGGGATATGAACTCACCCGAAATGCTTGACCATCACTGCTCAGGTTTGCAAACAATGGAGCTCCGCACTACACTCCGATTGGCTTTGGAAGCGACATTGCGAGGAGCGAGGATTTCAACCCACCGACTTGGCTTGTAGCAATTCGACCAAATCTAAAAAGTGAGGTCGAAGCATTATGCGTTCGTTTACGAACTTCAACTGGACCTTGTCGGCTGTTAACCAATCGTGTGCTGCGCCACTGTCCTGTGAAGAAGCTCTGGGAACCTCGAGAAAGAGGGATGTGCGGAGATGCGATAGCCACGAGGCGATAAAAACAATGCCGTCTCGGTTCGGCATTCCACGGCTCTTCCGGACATCCTCATTTCCTCTCGTCCGTGAATTCAGTTTTTGAATATATGGGGATGGCGGGAGGGGCAAGTTCAGAGAAAAAACGGAGAAATTGGGGCAGAAAATTTCGGGGAAAACAGAAAATTATTGTTCGTCTGGCTGCTGCCCCAAGCAGTAGAATTATTATTACTTCTACTCGAGTCCACACGCGCCTGGACCTCTCGAGGTGATTGCTGTCGAGGAAGATGCGAACCTTCATATTTGTAGATTGGCTAATAATGATAACTATCGCAAAAGCTCAGTGTGGAGGGATATATACAGGAAGAGACATTCAGTGGAGAAAAGGTGACCTCTTTACGGGGGAAGGGGATACGTGTCCAGATCAAGGAAAAGTCATTTAATAAATAACTTTGCACATTCGCCGGTGATAACGAATAAATTTAATCGTTATCACCGGCCAACGTGCAGCGCTGGAGGATATTAAAGAAGCTGAATGACGAAATTGAGCAACAACATTTCTGCGTGGCGGTTAGGAGTCTTCTTTAACGTCTGGTGTGGGGGAAGGCGAACAGGGGTGACAGATATTCAGACGGTTACGAAATATTATTATACTTGGGGTGAAATGATCCCATCTCCTTAGATGAATGATATTACCTTATATTCTCATTAGTATTATCGTCGGTATCTCGTTTGCAGGCAAGCAATGTCAAGGAAAAGAAGTTGGACACTTTTTTCATTATTAGTATTTACCATTTATTATTATCCAGGTTCAGTAAAGGACAATACGTCGACCGTAAACGTGATTCCAGATCGGCTCCGATAATGGACGTAAAGGTGAACTGACTGATTCGTTGATTTCGCAAGCCAATCGCGCCTCTGACGAGCAGACAAGCTTGCTTCCAACGCCGATAGCATTGGCGGCATGTCGGACTGGTCGACTGCTCGTATACGAACTCGGCGGGGGGGACGGAGAGCGATGCACTCGAGTGACCGAGCCTAAAATGGAACTGATAAAAAGAATAAAAAGTGAGATTATCTTGGCGGTGATAAGTTTTCCGTTTAACGGAATCGCTGAAGAATGAACTATAGGGGGAACCGTCCCACATTAAGAGGTTTGGTGATGACGAAATAGTACACTGGGTGACACACGGTGTAGATGAATGTGCTCCTGCTACTGCGGCTGCTGCTGAGGGTGCCGAGAATCTGATAGCTTGGCTTGTGAGGTGAGATATTCACTGTGTAGAAGCCTAACTTGGACATCAGCAACTAGGCGATAGAGACATCAACTGGAAAGATGTCAATAATCCTTCCGGATATGCAATGTGGCACATGGGGATCGGTAACGCCGAACGTCGCTTATCCGAAGCCGAGTTGGAAATACTGTGGGTCGATTCCCTCGGCAATTCCGAAATAAATGATTTAGCGCCACCGTGGCACGTTTACGCCTAAAAGTCGTCCGGAGCCTTCGCCAACATATGTCGGCGGCGCCGCTTTAGAAGGCGAGATGCTTGAGCCGTAATGTTGGTGTTATGCCGCTCAAAGGTGGCGGGTGTGATCCACCATCTGTATAGAATTGAAGCTACACATTCAGGTGGTCATTCGAATGCCGCAAGTGCCGCGTTGTCATGTGAGACAGTAGCAAACCGCTTTGCCGTGGCAGGATACGCAGGTGCTAGGGGGGAGTGACGAGCGTGTGGGCGATGGTTATGTCAGATGGAAGCCTGTCAATGTGGAACCTAGAGAGCAATGAAGCGGTTGTAGGAACTATGTGCCATCCAGGAGGGGCCACCACCTCGGCGAGGGAGATGGAGGGTGATTTGAGGAAGGAGCGGTATGAGAGTGATGCCCTCTGGAAGGTTCGAAGCTTCTATCGGCTGGATCGGACGGCTACTGTCGCCTGTGGGACCCACTGGAGAGCGTGAAGTGCATTTGGACTTCACCCCCACCTGCACGGGAAGGCGAAGATGTAGTTCTGGTTGGATCCGGGAGGAAGCAACCCCACCTCTCGAAGTGTTTGCCTGTCTCAGCCATCAATGCGAATTCGGAGGCAGTTTACGAGTGTCTCAGCGGTTGATGGAGGCCCGCTCGTGATTGCCGGAAAAAAGGATTCTTCCTGGCGCGCATTTGACACTAGGGTCGGCGGAGTTGGATCGGAGGTAAGCTGGGTTGAAGTGTTATGAGCCCTCGACGAAATTCGGGTGCAAATATAAACCAAATTTGGCGGTAAGAGCCTCGAAGCGGAGGAGAATGGAGTGTAATCATCGCTCGTTTTTTATGTGGAGCTAATTCGCAAGTACTGTCACCAGAGGCCCCGAGTTGATATACGCTTACTTGTCATCGAGGCAGGAGGCACTATAAGATATATTTTATAATATTACTTGACGATGTTAAATTGCTATGTGTTGATGACAATCCAATAATAACAACCCCCGAAAATGATGGTTCAGGTTGTGAAGACCAAGATGACCGATTGGTGCATGTGCGTTGAATCCGACTCTCGACAGTCATGGATGGTGAGGTATCTAAGAAATGGTATCTTACGGTTTTAGCTTATTATCAAGTAGCAAACAACAGTTACGTAGATTTGTCGGCTATAAACAAATTTCGAAATAGCGCAGTGTTCGCCGCCACATATCGATATTCCGAGTTATCTCAACCATCACCAAAGCGAACTAAAAGCTAGGCAAACTGAGAGACTCAGAAACGACGCGGGAGGATCCTCTCAGATGGGAGCGCGGTCGAATCATGTTCGGTTCCACTTGCACAGATTCGAGCAAGCGACAAGTCAGTGAAGCTCTTCGACATGAGACGCATTACCTTACATGGGGACAGTGGGGTGGTAAATGAAGCTCATAGAAGTATACCCCGAATTCCCGGGACGTAGCGGAAAAGTCGGTATCAGGTTCTCGACTGTTAACTAGATTCTGTTCTGATGGACGTTATCGTCTAGTGTCCTGCGGCCTTGATGGACGAGTTCTGGTGTCAAGTCTTGAAAATAATGATAACGCTTATAAAGAAGTTCACAGTGAAGATGTAAGTTGTCGGCCAGCAGCAACCCCTCTCTTCGATGCGGAAGGGAATGCGCTCAAAGCCTAAAGCTTTAGACATACCCTCCTCTGAGACAGTCAAACTTTCAAAGCCTCTGGTGATAGTTGTTGTCATTTCTCAGGACTATATGTTGGCATGCGCTTTCGATTCTACGAGATTGGTCGTAGCAGGCCTTCGGGGCAAAGTTGACATATTTAGTTTCGATGGCTGATGGCTGCTGAAGCTAAGTTGTTGTTGTTAAACTATGCTTTAACGGCCTTCTTGCATGGTCATGCAATTCATGCTCATCTGTTCTTGAGTTTTGTCAGTGAGATCCATCAATAGCCGAATCACCTAAATCGATTAAATGTTATATCTATAATGAGTACCACTACTACTATTCTCGAAACTGTCACAAGGAACCACATGAGTTACCCTTTATTACGGGTTCAGTTACTGCGTATTACGCTTTAAAGTAATCATGATTTGATACCTCCAATCAAACTACATCTTCGGTGCGAAGAGACGGAGCTCGATAGTGCTGTATATTGATAGAGTCTGCCTCGTTGAAGGCTTCGAGGAAAAAGCGAAAAATATTTGTTGTGGGATTCGAACCTTTGGGCGATTTCAACCCGATACGGATTTCTTCGCACACGAACGATTAACTCCTGCAGCACTCCTTGTCAAGGCAACCTTTGTTGACTTCCCTCGCCTTCTTCGTCTGTACCGTCGGTGTATTCTAGCATTTTCGTTACTGCACAACTCATACCGTATTTTCCTATGAAATTGTGAATTATTATAGCCATGGTAGTGTTGTTAAAAAGCAGCAGCAATTGTGGTGGAGATGGTGGCGGCAGATGGACTTGATATTGTATTCATCACTGAATGGTCCTTCGCCAGTAACATTGAGCTTATCAGCTACTATTATATTAGTAACAACAGCAGCAGCAGCACTCGGGGCAGGGGCAGACAATCTAATAACAGACTAGAGGGGAAAAGAGCGTCATTTGATCGGCAATAAGAATGGTTCAATGGTTCAGATATTTATACTATTAATAATAAACGATTATCATGAATCTGTCTTCCCAAGGGCCTTACGACGATGAGCATCTCATCGCGGGCCCAGCTAGCATACAAAACTCGATAACAATAAATAATTGTTGTTGCGGCTTCAGAATAGTGCAATATTAGCAGCCACTGCGACTGCTATTATAATTAAACAATTACTACTCCACGCGATACCGAAGTTCGGACATAAGGATCGTGGTTGCCTGAAAGCAAAGACCATCATAAAAAACAACAGCACCACCGGCGTTACGTCGGCAATGTCGAATTGATGATTCTCATCATCATGATCGATATCGCAAATTCGGATCTCTCCTGTGCTCGCCGAGAGGGACACAGACACTTTCACAGGGACCTGCCAACAGGTTCAGCGTCGAGGTGCGTATGCGTGCAGAATTACGGCTATGCTGTCCCTTGGTCGTTCGAATGGGGGCAGATGGACTGCTGCCGATGTCTGGTCGTCCGGCGGGAAAGTGTATGATGATTTATTTGGAGATGACAATTTCGGGCCAACAAACGCCCAAACCTGCACGCGTTGCGTTTCCTTCGGGATGAAGTCAAGTGGTAAGCGACCTGAAAGCAGCTTCACTGCGCCACGAAATTGTCACGCACCTAACAATGGCGAGAATTTCCGGCAGCTCCGAACACCGCCGCAGAGCATCGCTTCCTTTGAGGAAATGTGGAAAACGTGGACACTAGTTTGCCTGGGATCATCCCAGGGGGGAACTGAGCACAAACCACGTGACAAAAATGAGGTAGACCGTTTCCTCTTACGCAGTTGAATTGAACTCATTCTGGAGCGGTCTGTAGGGTAAACGAATCCGTCGACGTTTAACATAGACGGAATTGAGAACGATTTACACATCGCCAGAAAAGTTAATGGGGACTCCCTGAGAGGACCGGTGCTGCGAAAATTAGCCTCAGACTTACCTTCCGCGGTTAATTCCGAGTATCCCCAGAAATTGTGAGTTGCTCTCATCGACTATTGGAAAAGCACACTGTATGGCGGGGAATAAGCAACTGATGATGATAATGGTGACAAGGGAATGAATAGACTCTAGTTCGCCAGGAATTCTGACCAGTTTTTACGTAAAGTTCTGACAGATATGAGAGATAAATTAGCAGCAAAATTGACCAACGTGAAAATACATTTCGGAATCGATAAGGTAATTGTCAATCCCGACTGACCGGTAGATATACCAACCCTTGATGAGGAATCCTCATTGAGAATGAACATTATTACTATAAAATCATCCAGCAGCACCGCACTGCTCCGAGCACCTCTTATTCCAATGCTTTCAAATCCGGAAGGCGATCATATACCAAGTAGCGGTATACTCGCTTGCTTTCCTCGGCTAACTTCACCAAGGCCACCACCACAGAAGATGTAAAAGATCGGACCACATTTCATCAAAATGTAGTGGACACATGTGGTGCCCAGCACTACAAGCACTCGAACGACAAGATCTTCCATCCTCGGAAAAATCCGATAAATTAGAGATGGAAAAATCTTTTCCCGGAAAATTTCTCGACGACCGTTGTACAGGATCAATAATATATAAAAACAATTCATACCATTATATGAAAACTTAAATGCTGCCACTTCCTCAGGAGTTCAACCCTGAGGAATATGCGCCAAGTTCTGACGTCATCGGTAGCCCTCGGCATAGGGCCGTTGAGCTACTAAAAGGTTGAACTCTGTGGGGAAGAATATTCTTTTTTCAGCCACTTCCCGGCAGTCCTTACTCGGCAAGCTTTGCAGTACTGAGGACCTCCGCTTGGCCAGATTCGAGAAATCCTGGCGCCGCAAGTTGCCCACTTAAGTTGACGGTATAAAAGGCAGAGTGAAGCGACGCCGAACACCGTGGAGCTCCGGCTACATCGCTGACTGGGAGGGTACAGATGACCACCTGAGGACATTTGGACTTCGGAGAACCGCTCGCAACAGTCGATATGTGACTTGGGATGTGAAATAGTGATGGATAAGATGCTCCGTATTAGTGTATTTACTTGATACAATTATACATATACGATGCTCAGTATCATAAACGAATATAATTAAATGATATCAATGAAGATGGTGAGGCTTGAACAGTTAAGTTCAACCCTACTGCTCTGCAAGCGACATTAGATGCCTCGATGAAAATAAATGCTTGTATCGGATTTATTATTATTCCTTCTATACAAACACGCACCTGTGCCTGGTAGAAGGAGGTCGAGTGCTGCCGTGGAAAACGGTGCGATTATGTGGTGGATCTACTAAGTGGAAATTTAGTAATAATATCGAAGTTATCATTCATTGATATGATTTTCGTCGATATGCCACACAATACTGTCTGAGGGGAATCACACCGATAGCCGAAATCTTGGACACCAGACATTCCCGGGGCATTACCTCCTCATAGCAACCTTGCTCTTCAAAGAGAAATAAGCACTCCTCACCAGCTCCACTAGTAGTGGTTGTGGATCGTCTACCGACATCCATACAGTACTGCTTGCCACTGTACTCTTTGGCTGATTCTTCAATAACATCGTAATTATCATCGGCTTCATCGAATTCCTTGGACGTCGACTTTACCGACGCCCTCGATGACGTATCATCCTTTATTTTCTTAGGTTCGGGTCGAAGCACCAACGGTGAACAAATCTCAGTATTGCAATTACAAACCGACGCGAGTTCCTTGAGTGCTGACAGCAATGACGCTGCAGAGGATCGAACCTGTGCGAGTTTGCTCCTACCTCCCGGGCTGGGCAACGAGGTTGCCATGTGCTTCAATTGATGGCGATGAAATACTATACCGGTGCTCGCCAAACCTTCATTTAGAGATATCTCTTCAGTGTCATCCGAGCAGCCCCGGCAAGGACGTGACGTATTGATCGCGGGCACCATCATGTCTCGGCGGAAGAGTATCGCCCAGCGACGTAGAGGCCAATGAAGAAGAAACCCTTCAGAAGGAAGAGACAGCACCCACAGAAGAACGGACGGCACATTTTCGGTGGAGATGGCAGAGTTCAAGTTACCTATACGAAAGCAGGTAAATGATATTCACCATCACCTGGTGAAATACGAGCTCGGAAATATCTTGTTTCAACCTTAAAGATTCCTCTAATACAGACGCTGAGGAGTTTAGCCAATACAAATCAAAATAGTTCACGATAATCGATCGTAATGATATGGGTATCACAATATGATCGATCGACGCCATCTACAGACATACCACGAGTGTCAAGGTGACACAGTGGATGATGGGATCGGAGGGTTATTAGCGCAGCTAGTAGAAGGGATATAACAATTATTTAATTAGCGCGGCCTTATAGATAGTCGACCTTTTCTGTATCTTACCTGCTTCAACCTAGGATACCACATTGCGCATTTAAGTTAGCGCGCGCCCGTCTAATCGATCATTATAATCACGACTCTCGGGAAACGCGCGCGTCTCCTTGTTCGCTTTGAAATGTCCGGTTATGTTCCGAATGGAGAAAACCATACAGGAGCTCATCGGAAAGGCATGCCCCCTCTAGGGAAGGACCCGAGTAATAAGGAGCTGTCGGCTGGATGTTATTGTGGGGCTTGTAAAAGGAAGTGGTGGGGAAGCGAGAAATTATAGGATTGCTGATTGATAATACTAAAGAGTTAAAGTGACCGGAAATGATAGAATTGAGAAGACAATGGTGTGATCAATGACAATAAAAAATATAGTTTCGGAAAAGAAATATTCCTAATAAGGAATATATTTTGGAGCTTTACAAACATAACAAATGTAATTAAATTTTTCACACCGTGGTTTACAGGGATACCGCCGATGCCGGTGAAACGTGCTAATCGGAGTCGACCACCTCTACACCCCAGCACATCAGCTAGGAACAGGACCAGGGCACCTGGTAGAAGCCCTAAACGGTAGTAGTGGGGAGATGGGGCACATCCCCGATGCCTGGAGTTGCTTGAATTGCTTATGTATCATCGCATTGTCTGTTTTACCTCTTCAAAGTCGTTGATATCTTTTTTATTCTGATTAGTCTTTTGATATTAACTAATAGACCTTCCCTCACTCTCTTGCGACATTCGGGAAAAACTATTTATTGATGAAATCCCCCCCCCAAAATGTTCGTTTTTCGGGAATGTATTTTTCATCGAGGTTCCAAAAACCAACAGTACTTCGGCTCAGAAGGGAGCGTAGAGTGAAGTCAGCTGTCAGGCCCCGAAGGCATGAGTTCGATGTTTCCTTTTGGCGAATTTCCCATCAAAATTCTGTACATTTGTCTTCTATCACCTCCTCCGCATTAGAACCACTGTTCGATCCTTGAAAATGTTATTCTGGATATAATTGTGATTATCCACCAATGAAGAAAACTGCGCGATCGGGAAAATTTTATGAAGGGAAATAAATTTGAGAGCATCTTGAAAAATGATGAAATGTTTGTAAATTGAATTTTCGCATATTTCAAGTGAAATATTCGGCGACTGTCGGGGGAATAGAAGAAGCGGGAAACTTAGGAGTGCAGGGAAAAGCCGGAAATTTATGTGGAAAAAGGCAGGGAAAAGCCGGAAATTTATGTGGAAAAAGGCAGGGAAAAGTCGGAAATTTATGTGGAAAAATGCAGGGAAAAGTGGGAAATTTATGTGGAAAAATGCAGGGAAAAGTGGGAAATTTATGTGGAAAAATGCAGGGTATGTGGAAAAATGCAGGGAAAAGTCGAAAATTTATGTGGGAAAGTGAAAAAAGGGGAATTTCAAAAGGGGAAAGATTGTATTTTTCTTATCGCTCATTTCACCGATACAAAGCTGACATGTCTTCAATTTATTCAGTACCGTGGTATCACTTGCTGACCCTCTTCACAATCTCCGACAAATTCCGGGAGGAGACGAAGCGAGCAGGACAGCGTATCTTGCTAAAGCTGAAGAGGTAGAAATACTGCTGCTGAGGATCGAACCGGCGACCTTCAGGACCGCGAAAGTCGAGTTGTAGAGGAGAAAAATGCAGAGAAGAAATTGGACCCTCCGCCGAAGGCCTGGCCAATCACGTCATTCCTCATTTTTCGGATTCCTGGCGCGGCAATTTATTTGATAATTTGCGCTGGTTTGGCAGCGACACTGTACACGTGGTCATTGGGGTGGATAAGTTCTGATGGTAGGAGGCGGAGCGAAGCGTTTTTTGTTTCACAGTTTTGTCGTTCAGGCGGATTTCCGCTGTTCGATTGTCCGAGTTCGTCGGTTGTTTCGCTGAATGAGAATGTCGACGGCAATTTTTGCCAGCTGACATTCGCGTTTGATAACATTACGAACTATCGAGCCGCGGCGGTTGGATTCCAAAGTAGGCGGGGTGTAGAGGAATGGGATGATTTTATTCGGTGACATGTACTTTTATGAGCTTTCGATCAGGCAGGAGGAATCTAGATGAACTTTAGGGAAATTTGTTATTCGATCATCAGAGATACGATAGGGAGGAGAATATCTCTCCCCAGGAGAGAGTGCCGAAAGAAGCATCGGATGCATGCCCTTACTCTCCAATCTCACTGGCCATAAATCGGCTTGTTAGTTTATTATATATTTTCTCGTTTAGCCATATTAATCTTGCTTGTGAATCTTGATTTCTTTGGTTGGATGAAAAAACTATCTCCGTGCGATTTGCCTGACCGGAAATTCACAAATGCTTATGTAGAAATATGGAAACGATACCTTCCAGAAGACAATGTAGATAATACATTCCAGAGGACAATGTAGATAATACATTCCAGAGGACAATGTAGATAATACATTCCAGAGGACAATGTAGATAATACATTCCAGAGGACAATGTAGATAATACATTCCAGAGGACAATGTAGATAAT
>JAAPAO010000165.1:24965-59314 GCA_013115145.1 Perkinsus chesapeaki
TAATACATTCCAGAGGACAATGTGGATAAAACAATCCAGAGGACAATGTAGATAATATATTATCGTTTGATATTGTATCCTTCACTCTCTCTTATATAGTAATGCTTTGAAAGTGCAGAAGTGTAGAGCACACTCAAAAAAGGTATATTATTGATCGATTGTTGCTGAGGTGATTGTAATATATTTACGATCGTAGCAAGTCCAATAATGTATGATTTCTCTTTTGGAATGGCTCCCCTCCTCAGTAGGGAGATAGTAGACGATGTAGGGCCACTCAGATACGTGAAGAGTAGGGTGAGATTTGTCAAGTGAAGTAGTGAAGGGATCAGAATACATTATATCATTTTTATTAGTGGTTTAATACTCCACATTGTGCTAGTTGAGATTGAAATTTTTGAGAAGATTTTTCAGAAATTTGTGGTTGAAGTAATGAGTTGTTCTGAGGAATCCTCGAAGATTTCGAGCTCAGGGGTATCTTTCGCACTATAAAGATTCCTTTTCAGAGGAGGATGGCTCGCGTTCAACTTGTTGGATTCCGTCTCGGTATCAGTATGAAGATTGTGATGCGCTGGAGCCGTGCTATGTAAAGAGTATCTTTACGCACTGTGAAGATTTCTGGCCCTTCAGGTGCGGTGCCGCTCAGCTGTACCATGCCGTACGGCTCTCTATGGGCCGGACTCGAAGACCACACCGAAGCCAAACCAGGTGGAACCAGTGGCCTGTGCAAAGACGGTCATTTGGGGAGCTGATGAGAATAATAATATAGTAAGAGGCGTAGGTTCAATTCCCGGTGGAGGCATCTTTTAGTGTTGGGAATGATTTTCGTTATTTTACTAATAACTTAATAGTATTGGTCACAGTATTGGTAAATTAAAATTGGTCTGCTTGAATGAGAAAATCAAAAAAGGAAATTTGGAAAATAAAATAGAAGAAAAATTGGGAAGAAATTAGAATATAAAAAGAGGAAGCAGTTCGAAGTGACCACTCTCCTCTGTTTTTTCGTGCACAAATCCACAAAGGTGAAGGGGAGCAAAGATATATCTATAGACATATTCGCCAGCAGTGCCATTGTGCAATTTGTCCCCTTAGTTTTCCCATTCCTCAGGACTCGGGCTGCTCGCAAACGATATGGTTGAAGGAGGATCAACCTACTACAGTGCCGCAGACGGCCATCGCGGTTCAACCGTAAGTGATTTTTTGGAAACAAATATTTTTTCTCATCGGATGGTCCCGGGTTCGATTCTCGGTGAGAATAGGTTTAATGCACATTCTATCGAACTGATGAGAATTTCAGAGAAGGTTAAAAGCTGAAAAGTCAATAACAAATTACCATCTCAGAAGTTCTTCAACCCCAAATCGTCACGCGCCGTAGAATTATTTCCCATCAGATATTGCGACTGGGGCGGCACTGTATCTCCGGCTGACATAATAGGCATTCGTGCCCTCTTTCTCGGGGTCCTTCTGTTCTTGCTAACATATATCGGTGAGTGATTAGTGTAATTAGCGCGCGCCCTGGTGATCGATTTGATTAGGCGCCGTGTTTGCCATTCGAGTGAACTATAAAAGACGGATGACGACGCACGCGGCGGAATTGGAGATGTTACAACCGAAAATGAACGATGTCCGCGAAGATATGCATTCTGTGGTAAGTTTGAAAAATGCCGCCGGTGGGGATCGAACTCGCGTGGATGCTTCAGTTTACTCTGTGCATTTTATTTCCTGAAAGCCCATGGCTTTCGCGGGTTTTTGGTGTTTAGAATATAACGAAGACGAAAAGCACGACCATATCAATGTAGGCAATTTTTTTCAAAAATTCAAAAAATTTTTTTGCGGAAAATTTTTCCGGGTATTATGTAACATAATACCAGGAAAAATTTTCCGCAAAAACTTTTTTCTCATATATATCCTACATAATTTATGTAGGATATATATGAGACTCTTTCGAGCTTTAATCCGAGAAGTATTTTCACTGCTGTTCTTCCCCCAAAGTATCCGCATAATAACACTATTTCCTCCGGTCCAGGTGGAGCGTCGCTGGTGCGGTCTGCCAGTCGAAGCTGGTCCTCCCCATGACTCAATGAACCACAACGGCCCGAAGTTCGAGACGGGCAGTTTGCTAGAACTGGTAAGAATGCATAGAGCGGTCATTGCGGAATCGGAAAATATCCTTTTGGTGAAATATCTCAAGTGTTCTCGTACGTTTACAATTGCGCGGGTCATATTCTCAACGATTTGCGGTAGGGGGAATTTTCCCCCAATTTTTTCCGCTAATTTTCGTCAAGCTTACAGGATCCGAAAAGAACTATATTGCCGATGTAGAGTTCAGTGTGAATATTAATTTGATAGTATATTTTTAGATCCTCTCAAACTTGCCACCGATGCATCCACTTCGTAAAAATTCATTCGCTTTGGAAAACGCAAAATTTTCGTACAATTTGTGACTCCTATTCGCGTGAATTTTTTCCACTTTTTTGTGCATTTTGTGACTCGGTTGATACCTTTTCAGAATACCGCGGCGAAGCCGGGCAAACCTCCAATGACATCGGCAGATCATAAACGGCGGTGAGAGCATCCCGCGTTCGATCCCTGGTGGAGGCGTTTTTAATATCCAGGTTTGCGTCGGGAAGCTGGCGGTATCGTCTGCGTTTAATGGCGGGCTTGCGAGCTCGCAAAAAGGCTATGGTAAGTAGTCTGAATAGTTTCGTGGCGCGCTGGAAAATTGTATGTTTTTTCATGATTTCTTCTGCAAATTTTCTCATTCTCACGAATGGTTTGTCGAATGTTTCTACAATCTCCATGTAATCGAAGAAGAATTATTATTTTATATTATATAAAATTTTATTAAGATCATTCTTCCTACTTTTGCTAGCCCGCCGTTCATACAACTAAAGTCTTGTTAAATATGAACCGGTATAATATATTATCTCCGACTTTGATAATGTTTATTGGTTCTGTTAGGTGGCCTCTCGCATCCGTCACCAAGCTGTTATGATGGGTGTCAGCTATCTCCTGTTGATTGTATCGATTATGTGTTTGGTCTTGTTGATACAGCCACTCAATTACGTCGAGTAAGGAGTCTAAGGAGTTTTGATTGAATTATTCGAGTTGTGGAGGAAGGCATGCGGATTTCATCGGCTAACAAAAAAAGCTCTTCCCAGTGTCCCCGAATTTTTCCCCATTTTCGCCAATTTTCCCCAATTTTCCCCAATTTTTTCCCGTCAGTTACGCCCCCCGAGCGTTTCTCGATCCAATAATCCACCCGGCCACGCGAAATTCAGGCGAAGGTGTCTATGCATGGTTGGACCTGTTGGCATTCAGCGACTATATAGTGGAATTTATAGTAAGGAGGCGCGGGTTCAATTCCCGGTTGAGGCGCTTTTATCGCATTTTTCAGGTTCTTACAATCGGTATATTGACGTCAGCGTATAAAATGAAAACTGGCAATCAGCTGGGCAAAAAAGAAGGTATTTTTTCGGAAATTTCTAGATTTTTTCCAAAATTTTCCATTTTTCAGGGCGGCCCCACGACCTAAATACAGCTTCCACAGGTGTCTCACCGCCATCACGAGACGTCGAAGTGAGTTTCCTGGCGCGTGAATTTTTTATTTCACCCTCAGCTTGGCGTCGATTCCCCTGTTCGGCAAATCAGTGATGATGTCGAGCATGATCCGATCTTCCCAGAGAGCGTCTGCGCGATCGTTCTAGTAAGTTTTAGCGGAGCGAAGTTTCCCTACTCTATTTTTGACTATTTACACTGAGAGAAGTACGAGGAAAAATTTTCTGACATTTTTCGAAACTTTTTTCTTTTCGAAAATTGTAACTCAATTTTTGTGATGTATTCATCCTTGAGCTTGACTCCTCTAGATACAATTCGAAAAACTCCGCACTTTTTCCGGAAATTTTTCCGAGTTTTTTTCGAAAATTTTTATGAGTTTTTTCCGGCAATTTTTCCTTGCTTAGTTACCTGGAAACGGTGCCTGCACCTGGAGCGTTGATGCCCGATCCAATTTAGTGCGCTGTTTGACGCGGCTCATCGACATCGGCCTCCCCGCTCGGCAAATCTTTGTGGTCGATTGTGGCAGTGGTCTGACACCAATAGACGATACTTGGCGAGTTGTAAGAAAGAATCGATTTTTTCCCGGAATTTTCCCCCAGTTTTTTTGGTATTTCCAAGTGTTATATTTTCGGATTATTCTTTCAATTCTATTCCTAAATTTTTAGTACAATTTTTTAGTTAACGGTTGTGGTTTCTAACTGTTTTTCCCCGATTTTTCATCAGTTGCATCCCAAATTAGTTTTCCAGTCAGCTTCTCAAGAATTTCGACGCTCTTGGCTCTTTGTCGTGATAACTGAGCCCGTCCAAATTTCTATATTCTTCGTACTTGTTGTAATTTCCCTTCTTTCCATTTCCCGCTTGTCGTTTTCTCAATTTTCCCAATTTTTCCTCTTTTCTTATAATTCGCCTTGCAGATACATACGGTTGTCTCCCCCGACATCAATTACAGTTACCTTCCCGAAAATAACCGAATTCTCGGCGCCTATTGGGCAAATAAGATATGGATCCCCTATGCCGGCAAAAAAGCGGCAGCAGCGAGTGGCATGAAGTAAGAACGTCTCGGGTTCGATCCCCGGCAAAGGCATTTTTATTGTAATTTTTCAGGACTGGCAGTTCGGGTGTGTTCGAAAGCAAATCTGAAGGAAGTACGTCAGTTTTATTGGGAAAATTTCGGAAAATTCCTCGAAATTTTCAGGTCCGAATGTAACCTTTCGCTACGCTCTTATCGTGGATGATATCGAAACGGTATTGCCGAGCACGTTCGATCTTCGGTCGCTCAATCTCGGGTAAGAGGAAAAAATATTTTTTCCGGATTTTTCCCCACAGGGAAAGCAAACCTGCAGCAGTTCACTTTCCCGTTACAATTGACCCGAGAAACGTAAGAAATTTTCCGGGAAATTTTCAGGAATTTTTTTCAGCGACCGACCGAAGACTTGGCAAAATTCGCCGACATGCGGTTGATGCTACAGTGCGCTCACATCAATTTGCAGGCCAACTTGCTCGGTGGGGCACTTTCGACGCAGAGGGGGATAAGCCTTTGGCATAGAGGAGCACTGGATAAGGTGAGGAAAAATTGGGAAAAATTGGGAAAAATTGGGGAAAATTGGAAATATTGGGAAAAATTGGGAAAATGGGGGAAAATGGGGGAAAATTGGGAAAAATTCGGGAAAATTCGGGAAAATTCGGGAAAAATACAATATAAACCTGACATGGTAATATCCGTAAGCCCTGGTTTTTTGTTCTGAACATATTATACATATTTATACTAGAGATTTTGAAAGGGTTGGTGGGAATCAATTTTTCAGGTGTAAAACCGGAATTTGAGAATTACGCTTTTACACATTTTGTCGAACCGTTCGATCCTCTCCACAATAGGTTTCATTTCGAATGACAGATTTTCTTGCAGCGCCGCGAAATTATTTTTGTCAGGTTTTATATGAGCACGGTACGGAGCCTTTTGCCGTGTGCGGTATCTTCGCCGGCTTACTAATGCTTCGACAGCGCGACGAAGATATCATCAAAACTGCAGTTCAATTGGCTCCTGAAACGTTCGGGAATTCACCTTATGTAAGTGGCGAGAATCGAACCTGTGCGGGAAAGGGTGACCGGGGTTTAGACAAGGAATTAAGGTGCTTTATTGATCTTAAGAATCGATGTAAATTTTTGTGAGTATCTTTTGTCAGGTGGATGTTGGTTTTCAACCTAAAGATATTATTGAGTACGTTGCACAGGAAACGGAAGCCGCCGCACCCGCAAGATTTTTGATGTTGTAAGATATCATTATAGATTCGGTCGGAAAGTATCCGGGGGAATTTCAAATGTTTCTATTCTTGTCTAGTCTTCGGGCATTTCTCTCTTTTCCTCTTGCTTTTTACGAGTTCCTATTTACCTCCTTTTTCTTATGCTTATCTGTATTTCTTCTTCTACCGGTTTTTTGTTTTTTTCCTATCGTGTGGGTTTTTTACCTTCTGTTTCGCCTCAATTTTTCCTTCTCAATGGTAAGTTATCATCCGTTTCAGGTATTTCCGTGAACTCCTTTGGGTGCCTTCCTTCACCCATATGCGGTCGGTCTTCTTCAAGCCTTTTTTGTTCTTCGTACCAATTCTATCGGGCATTTTGGATTTCCTTCGCCCTCTGGTGAGTTCCGTCACGCGCCAGGAAATTATCTCTGTGATCCGGTGAATCGCAATTGCAGAATCACACGCGGAAATGGAAATAAATTTTTATGAATTTGAACGAGAAATAACAAATTAGTTTCAATTGAGGGAATTTGAGACGAGCGGGATATGTTCATCGGCCAAGCCAATTTGACTCTGAAGGAAAGTGGAATTCGCGTCGAGGGTTCTTTCGGAATTGAATTACGTTCAAAGCTTCCGGGGGGGGAGCCTTGTGAACTCTTGTGTAAGTGCATTCGTCTGGAATGAAGGCGAAGGAAATATAATCGAAATGTTGGTGGGGAATATGCTTCTAGGGAAGAACCAAATACTTTACTTTTGGGCCCTTCTGGGTCTGATGTTCCTCCAGTTTACCTTACTCTTGCGCGGGATGAATAGCGTTAGTACAATACGGAGATCCCTGGAAAGTCGTGGGTTCGATTCCCAGCGACGGTATTTTTCAGATATTATGCTCTTTGGTGTTTCGGGACCCTTTAAGTTTATTGGTTATGTTAATCGTTCTGGCCATCTTTTCCTGGCTTCTCGCCCTATTGATTATGGCATCACACAGAAAAGGGTGAGTTTCGAATTCGAAAAAATTAGCTAAATTGCGGTGACTGTTTCAGATCATCTCGGATTCGTCGAGCGGGAACAGCGTATGGGTTGCGAGGGTTTCTACTTCATCCATTTTTCCAATTTATTAACTCACTAACGAGGATGGCAGGGGTAAGAAAATTACGGTAAAAATACCGCCGCCGGGGATCGAACCGGCGCGTGCTCGCCGAGTTTCAAAAGCAGCGGGTGGAAAATGGCTGAGAAGATGAAATTGAATCGCTGGCGAGGACCGACTTTCCGGTCGCTCGGTTTTGGTGGAAATTATTATTCAACTAAAAAAATTCAAATTTTTGATGATGAAGTCGCGGCTGGGATAGGAAAGAGGCGCATGATAAATTTGAAGATGACTGAAAGTTGCTTGTATGCTTTAATGTGTTTCGAGTGCGTCGAAGGATACCAAAATCATAGTATTGGAATTCGGCAAAACTTTTTTCGGAAGATTTTTAGGAAGGCGAAGACTTCGGCGACACGGTCGGCGCTTCGTGGCCCTTATCTTTTTAAGCAGCTTAACAATCGTCATGATGCTCGATGATGTTGGAGAGAAATTAAAATTTCAAAATTAAAACGAAGTTAAATTGGAAAAGTCAGTTTGCGACGATATCTATCTTACTTTAATCCTGAACAAAATTTTAATTGGCTTTTCCCCATTTCAAATCGGCCGACTTCCTGGCCCCTGTCCCCTCGCCGAGGATCGAACCCGATACCTCTTCCTCTCAGCACTTCGTTCTTCTATTTGGTTCGAACTGGCAAGAGCGAGCTCTGACCGGTGATGAGAACTCCCTGCGGGTGGGCCTGCGGGTCGATGACATTCGAGACATCCCACCGTGCCCGCCGAGCACAGAAGTGGACTGGTTTTCGGTAAGAAGATTTCAGGAACTTTTTCCGACGTTTTACATTTTTTCTGGGGATGTTCCACGATATTCCTGCCTTGATTTTTTCTCACGCGCCACGAAATTATTTTTTTCAGGTTTGGGCAGGCGCTGGTCCGCAAGGAACTGGTGATCATCGACACCATGCAGACCGCGAGATGTCGGAAGACTAGCAAAATCTTCGCAGTGCGGCGACGCGTATCTTTTGGGGGAGGTTGTTGTTAATAGGAATCTTTGTATTATGACTGTTGCATTATTATCACATTTATTGACTTCGGTGGAAGTCTCGAGAACTTTCGAGCCGCAGAAAATAGTATATTAAATCAGACGGTTACAGAAGGATGAGTGTTTGGTTTGAGTGAAATGAATGGGCGGAGCGAAGCGATTCATGATTACGGTTTTCGTTTCTTGAAGGGTTTTTGGATTATTTGAGCGGAGCGAAGCGATTCAGAATTATCATTTTCATCTCTCATTCATCTCATGTCCAGTTCCCGGTCGACGTATCGAGCTCAGGGCTCGTCAGTGAACGACCCAACTCGCCAGGGTCGACACGCGCGCTCGAGCTCTCCAAACCAGCGAAGTAAGGTATCTTCAAATCGATCGCGTGATCGATTTGAGTTAGCGCCACGAGGGCCGCCTCCTCGAGCACCCAGCCCTTCGTTTGGGCCGCGTCGACCGCCGTTACACCCGAGCACTCCGAAACTCGCCACTGGCAGTCCAAGGTAAGGAAAGATTTTGGGAATTTCAGGAATTTTTTTACGAAAATTGTACGGAAAAACGGAAATTTCATGGGAAAAAACTAGGCAGGAAAGTGTCGGGGAAGGAAAATTGTTCAAGAACAACTTTGTCAAGCTTTATTGGGGGAAAGTAAAAGAAATCGCAAAAAAATCATGTTTCGGAAAATATCTTTTCAACGAAAATTTGGTAGTGAAATACATCATCATTTTTGTTATTTCCAGACGCGCTTCACCTTCCCGTAAAGCCTCCCCTCCAGCAGCGCCTCCTCTACCGCTGTACGTACAAGAAATTGATAGCGGGGACGAGGCATCACCACCGCCAGCTGAGATAGACGAACCAAAAGCAAGTAGGCAAGTGGAAAAATGAGAACGTGAAACGCTTCGCTCCGCTAGATTAATGGTTCATTCTACTATTGACTGTCGAATGGATTTAGTTTTCCTTTTGATTGTTTTCTCCGTAATTTCTGCAGCTAAAAAATGAGGATTCAATACGTAGTTGACGCCGCCGGGAATCGAACCTGAATTGGGAATTTTCCGGGAAAATTTCTTTTCTTCAGCTCGAATTCGAGAATCACCACCGAAGTTCCGCAACCGAGCAGATTCATTCGGCTCTGACGGTAAGAGAAGTCGATTAAAGTCGTGCGCTTTTCATATGGACCATTTCAGCTGGTGTGAGTGTTGGTGATTTTCCGAACGATATTACGTCGGATGGAGCTGCCATGATGGTCTCAGCGGCAACTACTAAGGATGGATCGGTTAGGATTGGCGAAACTCCTATGGAGGAGATGATGCGTCATGAGAGGAAGTAAGGGTATCTTGGAGTTGAGCGTGCAAGATCCGAATAAGGTTGGATTGGGTGGTTTTCAGGTATTTCCGGAGCACATTGCCGAAGAAGTTAGTCAATCCTTGTGGCTGTTTCTGTCGAATAGTTTCCACTGTTATATGGATCGTAAGTTGGAGATGGTATCTTTAGGTTGAGCGTGCAAGATACTAACTAAGTTAACTTTCTCTCAGGCCATATCTATCATCGTGAGCGCATCTGTATACACTCAATCCACAGGGTGGGTTGAAGGCTTAACATGCATCCAACCGGCCCATACATACGGCGCTGTTCCGGGATACTCCAAGGTGGGAAAATTTTCCCGGAAAAAATTCCGAAATTTTCCTATTTCAGGTTTTTGCTGCATGGGATGTCACTGGTACCCACGACACAATCGAAGGGACAAGGTGCCGCGTTTGGTTTCAATTCGACCCGCGGGTTGGAGTGAGCCAAACTGCCGTCAGAGCCATCACTCAGTACAGCATCGATACTGGTGCCTTGTGTGGTAAGAAAATAACTTTGCGAAAATTGGGCACAAATTTTGTCGTCGGAACTCGGGAGAAACTGTACTTCTCCCCTGGAATTTTACCGGTATTTGTTATGAAAATTTTACGGAAAAATAATAAAAATAATAAGTTTAATTTGGATTCCGGATAACATTTTTTTGATTAATCTCGTATTTTTGGTATCTCGAAAAAAACTAAATTCTCCGAAATTTTCTCGCCGAAATTCCGCGGAAAAACTTTTTTCCGAAGAAGTTTTTCCAGAAACTTTTTCGCAGGCTATTACAGCGAAGATGAATTTGGTGGCGATTGCGCTGGTGGGCACTGCTGGACATGCATCTCGAGCATCCCGTGTACGCATACGGTGGGGCAATCAGTTCCTATTGGGGAAGACTCAGAGGTTAGTTGGACTGATCAAAGGTGAGTCGATGAAGAATTTTGGGGAATTTTCGGGAAATTTCCGGGAAAAAAATCCCGGAAAAAGGTGTGCCCGCGAGTGAGGAGAACGGTGAAGCTTTTGAAAGGATGTGCTATGGATAGAGCTGAACGAAATGGTCTCTGTTTTTTCTACTGCTTCGTTGGTTCATCTTAATATTAATTTACCATCAAATGATTTTTCGTGGTTTTTTATATTTTTTGTAGGTGGCTAATTTAGTGGCGCGTGACTCTACTATCAGGTTTCCTGTGTTCTATCCGAACTCATCTGCCCCACCGCTGGAGCTCCGTATGGATGATGACCATGAAGTCATCGTCAACAACGCTGTCATTGGACTCGAGCCGGTTTGTTCGGTTGACGGGAATGTAGGGAAATGTAGGCGGAGCGAAGCGATTCATGTTTCACATTTTTAGGTTACTCCTGGGCACATTATAGTAGTTCAGGGATTCATTATCACTGGAATGTTACTTGTCTTGTTTGTTATCATCAGAGAAATGTATCTTTGGGTAGGTTGGGATGTGTGGTATCTTTGCGCACTATAAAGAGTTCTCATGGGTATCTTTTGCGCACGAGGAAGAATTTACGCGGGTATCTTTGCGCACTATGAATATTTTAGTATCGACTTTACGCGGGTATCTTTGCGCACTATGAATATTTTAGTATCGACTTTACACGGGTATCTTTGCGCGCTGTGAAGATTTTCTGTTTTTAGTGGTGTAAAATTCAACAGAATCATAAGCGAGCAGTCGACTGTTCTGTAATAGCGTGTCACATGCATGAAGTAAGAAGAGAGATGCGACGGCGAGTAGAAGGACAATGGGAGACAGAGGCCGTTCGGTACCTATCTCAAATCGATCACGTGATCGATTCGCTTCTCAGGCGGATGGTGGACTCCCAAAGGCATGCTGAAAGTGAAGGCGAGCGACGGGTATGGGTTCCAGAGCAATTTTGTGGCGCGCGGTATTTATGTTTCTATTTCAGGACGGAAGCTTATCGCCGGGCGCCAGAGGCTTTTCCGCTGACCAGGATTCCCCGTCTGGTCTCCGGTCGAATGTCCAGCGTCATTTTGAGCACGGGTGCTTATGCGTGCTAGTTTTATTCATACCAAATTTTGGTATACTTTTAGGAGTATATTGAGTCATGACCCGAGTCCAACGGCAATGCTGGCACGAGCACATTCCACGACAAAGTTTGGGATTGGTTAGATTTGGAGAATCTTCACAGTGCGCAATGAGTATCTTTAGGTGCGATGAATCCACTCTGTCGAGACCGTGCTGCTGGTTGGGATGTTCAGGTTAAAAACATGCGGGTGAGTTTTGTGGAATGGCGGGAAATTTCAGAAAAGAGAACAAAATTTCCGGAAAAACGGAAAATTTCCAGAAAAAAAACGGAAAATTTCCGGACAAAAACGTGTTCGCTGGCAAGTAAACAGTGGGAAAAAATGACAGACGTGGGGAAATTTTTTCAAGATTTAAGATTTTTCCGGTATTTTTCCTGTGACAGGTCGGACTACGACGACGGCAGAGGACTGCGTTAGTTCGAGGCGTGCTGAAGACGATGATACGTGCATTTCTGTAGGAGTATCTTTGCGCACTGTGAAGATTTTTGTGTCAGTTTCCTCATTCTTCATATCTTGGCTTGTCTCTTTGTATTTGCCGTTTCTCCTCGACAACTGTTCGATTCATCTTGGTGGAGTGAGTTGAGAAAATGTAAGTGAGAGTAAGATTGTAAGATTTCAGGTATATTGGATGCTGCCAGAGGCATACAGCAGGTCGGGACGGGGTCTCCTTGGGTATTCACGGATTTGCTCGTCCTTGTGGACGTTGCCTTGTTGATTTTGATGGCGATTCCATCTGCAGTGCGGGCTAGTTGGTAAGGGGGTTGGTTCAGGCTTCGGAAGGTTGCTGGTTCAATTCTCGGCGGGGCTATGCTCACTTTAATTCATTGCAAATTTGCCGAGTTTGATTTCTTAGGTGGCCTCGAGGTGACTTTAAGTCAGACAGGATGACATCCTCAGACGCCCCGACCAAGCGAGCCCATGAATTTAGTCCACTTGACAAGAGTAAGTCACGCGTTGAGGAAATGCAAGATTTGCAAGGCTTCGCAAGAGGGAGTTATACTAATAATTGAATACTTGCTAACCAAGGCTACATCTTCGCACATAATCGTCGGGGGAATTTCATTTGTCGAAGTCAGGAAAATTAGAAAAATTTCTCCTGTATGAAAATTTCGTCATAATTTTCTGCCCGTGTGTGGGTGTTCGTGTAGTGCGTGGGAGGACGAAAACTACTGTCAACGAGTTGGAAATCTTTTGAAATTTTCGGGTTCGGAAGTATTCCATTTTAATTTTCAGGCGCGCGACAAATGACGGTGGTTGACCAGGACGTATGTGTTATAATTGTCATTCGCAGCGGGAGCTGCGCAGATTTTACAAAACGCAAGCGAATCGCTAAATTGGTCCGCAGGTAAGATCGTAAAATCTTCGCAGTGCGCAAGGAGTATCTTTAGGTGTGAGAATCTTTTCCCGTGTGAAGCTCCAGGATTTTCACGAGTATTTGTGGTGGATCATGGCACAGGGTTGATGCCAGCTGATGACTGTTGGAAGATGCTACAGGTGGGAATATTCCAAATCGATCACGCGATCGATTTCAAGCATTCTGTCTCTGGAACTATTCTACTGTAACTTCCCGGGAAATGATATTTTCGCGGAAATTTCCCGGGAAATGATATTTTCGCGGAAATTTCCCGGGAAAAATGACCAAAGCCCCTTGGCGTGGAAATCGCAGTAGAACAATCGATGAGGCTTGTACACAAAATTCTGTCCCTCGCGTACTAGTTAGATAACAATGCTCATCCGGCATAGGAATTCATGATAGTAAATTAATACATTAAATAATCCTCGGGGTGATTCGAACCTCTGCCCTTTCCGTTGTAGGACACAGTATCTCCCCATATTAACTACGCTTACCTGCCTGAAGATGATAAGGCAGTTGCCATCCACTGGGCCAACAAATCCTGGGTCTCGTCGCAAGTTCGACGATATAATGCCAACACTAGCGGACCCAAAGTCGCGATGTAAAAGACGCGGGAAAATTTCGGGAAATTTCGGAAATTTTTGGCAGTTTTCGCTACGCCATGGTAATCGATGATGTCGACGGGGTTGATGATTTTCTGTTGCCCACCTCGATGGACGTGGATGTTAAGGTGAGCGTTGAGGAACTGCAAGATTGGTCAAGATTGCAAGATTCCAGGAGATTGCCAGTAAAGGTGTTAATTTGGTTTGGTTCCCCTCGACGGTTCGACCGGTTGTACAGGGACAGGATCAATCAGTTTGGGTTGACGATTATTTATTAAAGAAAGATTCCATGTAAGTACAGGGTGCGCACTGCGAAGAATTTGCGCATGCGTGCAAATATTCGTATCTTTTCGTATTTACCGCATAGAGACAATGGCTTATTATCGTAACTGTATTGATATGATACCTGATCGTTCTGGAGAGAGGTGGAAAGTAGATCGCTCGAGGTTGATTGGCAGGAATACAGAGATTTACTAAAGTTAAAAAAAAACCTTCTTTTAATTAATCGCAGAATTTTATCGGGGGAAAATTAATGTATGAATAAAGAACTATGGCGGTTGAGGGAGGGCAAAGGGCGTCCTGGTCGGGAATGAGAATCTTGATTTGTCAGGTTTTTCTCGATTCAGGTTTGAAATATAATTCGTAATAAAATACCATTTTTCAGAGTTTCGTTAACTCAAGAGAAGTTGGGAAGGTCGGCGGTGGTGACACCCCAGAAATGTGTGTGCCTTTGGAATCGCAGAGTGCTATATGAAGTGATGGAGAGGATGAGTGGATCTGATGGGGTAAGGGAAAAAATATTCTGAAAAAAATTTTAGGCTGGAAAGTTGCGGAAAAATCCTAGTGGATAAGATTTTTTGCGAAAATTCGAAAGCAGTGGAAATTTTTTCCCAAAATTTTCGAATTTCTCCGGAAAATCGTTTTTTTTCAGAAGGACATGACGAATGCCGAGCTAACTCAGCGAATGTCGATCGAACAGATGAAAATGAAGGGAGCATCCTCGATGATGGCAGCGCCACAGGTGGGTTACAAAAATCGATCACTTGATCGATTCGTCTGTGTGGTTGGTGACCAGCTGATTGCTTGGGTGCGTTCCTGGTGCGAAGATAAAATTGAAATGATTTTCCGAGTGAGTGACAGGAAATCACTTTGGTTTGGAAGCGTTAGATTGCGATTAGTATAGTCTCAAGCGTTACAGATGCGGTTGTGGTGACCGGGTGTGGGGCAAAGTGGTTCTAAACCGACGTCTATTGAGAGGAATGGTTGGCAATTACGAATTTTTATCGAAGAGGAAAATTTTTGGGCTGGCAAGATTATTTTTTACTCTGTATAATAGTCTTACTGATCAATCGTGATTTTTTTAATTTTTTTGGAGTGTGGTATTTTTCAGGTTCGTGTTACAAATCATGACCAGTTTGGTTCGCACTGTAGAGAATGGAGGATACTCTGCACCTTAATGTTAGAATCCATCAACCCCTTTGTGTGTACAGCTTCTAGGTGGGGACAATTTGCACAATAAATTTGCACGCGTGCGCACGTTTGTGCTTTTCTTCAGATGGGCAGCCAAATTATGGATTTTGCTATATTATGTTGTACCCGCCTTCTTCATTATCACAAGGTAAGCAAAAATTCTCCCAAATTTTCCGGAAATTTTGTTTTTTCCCTCAGGCCTTTTTACCTCGGAACACTATTGTTAAGAGCTCCAATCGATATTCCGATCTTGTTGGCAGTAAGTATAAAAAGATATTTTTCGAGGTTGAATAGTGACCTACGCGGCTGTATCCAACTTTATAGAAGGTCTTCTGGCTCTCCCTGGATTTTCTCAAAAAATATTTTACCTAAACTTACTCTTTCCCTCTTCCTCCGATTTCCCTGAGGATTTTTCCGTTTCTCTTTCATTCCGAAGTTCCTCTTCTTGCAAAATTTCTCATCTTCCTGAAATTCCCTTATTTTTCGTGAAATTTTCCCATTTTTCCTGAAATTTTCCCATTTTTCCTGAAATTTTCCCATTTTTTCCGAAATTTTCGCATTTTTCCCGAAATTTTCCCATTTTTCCCACCTCAGATATATTATGTAATTCTAAACGTGCTCTCCGTTTCCCTAACTCTCCTGGCCCTCCGCAAGCGCCCCGAAATCAAACGCCATTGGACCATGTAAGCCGATAGTAGCAAATCGATCATCTGGGCGAGCGCTTTTGTCAGCCCTCTCCTGCTGTTTGTATTACCGCTGTACAAATTGGCGTATGACATTGCATATCTTCATACCAGCCTTTTTCACACAATGTTCAAATTGTGTGCATCTTACCCATCTATAAGGGAAGGGGAAAAGAAGGTAATAATCTTGCAATCTTGCATTTTCTCAACGCTGGTATGCCGCTTCAGCCTTGTGGAGCGGGAGTGCCGCCGTTGCCGGGAAGCTCTACGGTTGATTGGTTTTCGGTGTGGGTGACCGAGGACGAAATCGAAGTTCTGAAGGGCCGCGGAAAGTCAATTCATAAAAGCGGCGGGGCGGTTTGGGTTGCCCCGGAGAAGGGGAGTAGGGGTAGTCGATTGTAGAAAGTAGCGGAGAAGTCGGTATGAACAAATTTGCACGCACGCACAATATTGTACATTATCAACGTCTTGTTTAGCGAGCGGATTGTCGCTCATATTGAAAGACGAATATGTAGTGGAGTAGGAAAATCTTTATAGTGCGTAGATGACGTATCTTTGTATGGCAAGGCAGCAGCAGCAGTAATGGTGTGTAGTGCTGTATTGTTGTTTTCTATTACGTTTCATAGACATCAGACAAGTCAATCACAACGTTAACTAGTATTGGTTTTGAGTTGTGGGTGAAATCGATTAGATGATCGATTTGGCGGGAGAAGGAGTATTATGGGGATGAAATCCTTCCAGAGGGGTTCTCTGCCATCTGCTGGAATATTGTTATGGTGGAGGTCGACGAAGGCTCCCTACTCCAGTGGGAGCGTGTGATGAATAATAGTCTTCAGTCCAGGCTGGGCTCATAGGCCTTGGGAGCAGCCCCGAGCGGCTTTCGTGGGAAGGGCATTGCGACTCCGATAGTAGGCTTTTGAGGCAGGGAGTGATATAGTAACATCAGATGTTTCCAGCAGGAATGCGTTACAAATTTCCGTTTGGTTTTGAAAAATTTCCGTCGGGTCCGGGAAAATTTCAGTTTAGGAATAGTCGGTGATCTCTCGGGAACACATTTCTGAGAGGCCAGAGACGACTTCCAGTTGTGAGGTTTTGTGTCGGTGGATTTTACGAGTACAAGGTGACTCAGAAAATGTGCTTGATAAATTCCTAAGAAGGGTGGCACGTATGAGGTTCGAAGGCTCTCAGAAATTACTTGCTATTGGTTGACGGCCCATGATGATATTTGATGGGGTTGGCGAGAAATGTCGATTTTAAAATTCCCAAAGTATCAGTTAGAATGGAAGAGGTAAGCGTTTTATAGGCTTTGGTGCGTGAGATTAAACGGGGTTTGGGTTTTCGGGTTTTCGGGTTTTCCGAGGTACCGGTTAATTCAGTATTTGAGTTGTCCTTACCGGGAATGGAACCTGGTTCGTCTGGACAAGAAATGGAGAACGGAGGAGAGGATCGATTTATGATGGCATCGCCGCATCATACGGGAGGACACAGAAGGGTGGCGCACACGCCTGCTGGCCATTCGCCGGCGGTGGACCCGCGTAATTGTGGGGAAGGTGGATCCTTCATTTGCAACAGAAAATTGAAGATATGCTTTTATATGGTCGATGAGGTTGTTGTTGATATTTGGAAATCATTGTATTGTCCGATCAGGGTGGGGCTGGTGATAATGGACAGGGAGCGGTCGTGGATGAATTTCGGAACTTTGCTACTATACAATTTTACTATAATATTAAAACACAGGAGAACTTAATTAAAAATAGATTACTCTTTTCTAGGACGATTACACAGTGATTAGGAAGTGATAGCCATCAGTCTCTGTGTCGGGGTAATAATTGCTCGATATGAACGCCTCGTAAACCTGGAATGCATCGCTGGGATATCATTCGTGCGTACATATGTTATTATAGGGTTACCGCCGGCAATTGCCCATCGAAGCCCGCGTAGTCGGCCACCACTGCATCCCAGTACACCTAGGAGGAGCAGGCCGGGGATGTCGAGCCCGAGAAGGTAGTGTGGGGAAATATAATGATGTTCAAAGTTGGATGGTTCTTCTAGAAAGCTTGTGATAATTACTTCTCAGTAGGGTTTTCAAGTAGCATATCTCACATAGGGGCATTTGGTTGATTGATTGATCGAAGACTCCATTTGATTGTCTTTTTGTATTCGTCATAGAATAAATATTTGGGAATTTGCGTTATCTTGAAAAACATTTTATGTTGATCGGTGGAGCTGCTACTGTCCAAAGGTGGCCTGAGACTTGGTTGAAATTTGATTCAAGGCACCAAGTTTTCTGAACTCCTCAATATGGCCATCTGTGTATGTCTTTCTCTCTTGCTATGTTATGAGGGAAGGTCGTGACTTTGTTACAGAGCACGCGTGGAGCGCTGCTTGATGGAGTCTTAGTAGTAATCGATATCGACCAGTACTATCGTACGGCATAAGTTGTATTACAGTGAAAGCAATCGAGTCGGTAAACTACATCGAATCTAAAATATAAATACATTAATAATTAGTAACATGTTGATTGTTGATATCATCACGAACGGAAGTGTAGTGTGAATGGATATCACTTTTTATAAACTGGTTGTGTATTTTACGTTGACTTACCCCCGCAAATGCTTCCCATTCGACGGACGATCTTCCTCCATGAAAAATACCTGTTATTTTTCTCGGCATGGTCTTCCTTGATTTGTTATCTATGTCAGTTGGGCTCAGACAGGAGTGGAGTCACGGTCGCAGCAACCGGCGCAATCATCGAGTACTACGCCCAGCACGGCGGTAGGCGAAGTAGTGGTGGTCGAGCAGCAGCAGGGAGCGGAGGGGGGCTTAGACGAGGGTATGGATGCCATGGGGCTCGAGGAAAACGATCTGATGAAACGAGAAGGAAAGGCGGCAGGTGAGCTGGTGTCAGGGGGAGGGTCTTCGGTGGGGTGGGAATGTCGTTAATTACTCAACGATCGCCGAACAAAGCGAGTCCAACGGATGACTCTGATGGTTTCTGGAATAGCATTTTAGGGGACTTTGAACAGCAACTTCTAAGGGTGGGCTTATTGATGGAATCTTCCTTTAATGTTACCTTTTACGTTATATAAGTTGTAAACCACGGGGCTTACCGAGTCGAGGAAGCCGCGAATACGGCGACCAGAGTACTTTTGTGAGCTGTGGGAAGAAGTGGACCTATTCTGGTTGATATCGCCTCACGGAAATATGGGAGGAGGGGGCTATAATGGGGATTTCGGTAGGAGATATGCTCCTAGGGCGGCATCGAATGCATCCCTTCTGGGCGGCCTAACATGTGATTTTCCTCCCTTTTTTACCTTGCTCTTTTTTCAATAGCGCGTTGCAAAAGTCCCTGCAAAGCCAGTGGAGAGTAAACGACAGTAAATGATACCTTTCAGGAAACACAAGCTCAGATGACTCCTTTTTCGAGGGAGAGTATTCCAGTCCGGTTCCGGCGCGGCAACCTCGGATAGAAGTGCCTCGGTACAGAGCGGATACGTTTCGATCTGATGGGGGTAATTTCGTGGCGCGGTGACTGTCGGCTGCTGATAGTCTTCACTAGGTGATTCGGACTTCAATTCGGATGCGGAAGGGAGCGTAATGGGTGATGCTGATTTGGCTGGTCGACGAGGGCGGGTGGTCGGGCCGGCTATGGTGGCATCTGATAGGAGTTTTGGGGCTATACTGAAGCAGGAACGACAGTAAGTTGGTAGGGAGAGTTGTTTCTAACTGCAAGTGAACGGAGCAGTTTGGCACTGTGCTCGCTCAGTGGCTGATGCTGAAACTCGCATTAGTGCGTGGAAGGCAATTTGGAACGAATACTGAGTTACGAAATTGGTTCGTTGGACGCTGCAATGGATATAACGTGCCCACCAGAGTGCACCCTCATCTGGGCGTGACTGGAGTTGCCCAAAATGTATCACATTGCTTATTCATTTCGTATTATGCTCATGATTATTATCCGCTCAAAAGGTCAGTGGTTTATCATTCTCATTATCGGTGATGCTTTGCTGATTCTGTCGTCAAGGTACCTCCTGTCACGTACTCCTCCGCCGTTCCTCTCACCCCTGCCTGAAATACTTCGCGTCATCGGTTCAATAATAGCATTGATATTAGCAGTCGGCGTGGCAGTTACAGCGATGGTGGGATCAATAAATTGGATAACTGCACTCAACTGCCCGTATCCGGTAAGATATCCAAATCGATCACGCGAGCGATTTGTTTTTTTAGGCTATACCGTTTGCTGCTAGCGAGAACATAGACGGTCTCTACTGTCGAGTGAGGGTATCCTACTCTAGTGTGACCCAGCAGCAGCAGGATTGGGCTACGATCTACAGTCCGTACACGACAAGCGTAGCGAACCGCAATGGAAATTTAGGCTGTAAGTGTGTGAGTGTTTCGAGCGCAACAAAAACAATCAACGAATTGGTGAAGTCTCCGGCAAATTCCCGAGAAATAGGCGCGTAAATTTGTGCGGTATTTTTTGGATGTTAGAATAGAAATTTGTCTTCAGGAAGGTCCCTGGTTCGATTCCCACAGTTGTCGTTTTTAGGTACGCAGATTAGCAATAATGAAGTTAGTTGTCTATCGGCCATTCCCTGTGATTTCGCAGTACAACTGTCATCGGACGGCACTAGTTGTCCAGCCAATACCATTCTCTGGACTGAAGGAGAGTAACCGATGCCTGCCGCAGGTTCATTTCATACCACATTTCCCTCAGATTTAATGACAACATATTACCTTTTGGTGGCTCTTGCCAGTATCTTTTGGCCCTCGATCTTCAGCAGTATCTAGTTTCCGGCGCTGGTATAAGCGTTGAGCCTTTCTGCACAGCAAACGGCGACGTCCCACCGGGAAAAGTATTTGTTGGATTTCGTGGCGCGTGAGAAATTTCATTTTCAGGTGATTATAGCAAACGCCTTATTGGTACTTTGTGCCGGTTGGGTTATCTTCATCGTGATTGGCGAAATACGAGTCTACGTAAGAAAGTTGAAATAGCGCGCGAGTTGGTGATCTATTGTGTCGTCTCGGGGGTTTGTTCGCGTAGCAGTTAATCGATCACGCGATCGATTTGTTAACTCAGGTTAAACGACAGAGGAAAGCTCGGCTTGAAGAGGTGGATAGGAAAGTGATGGAGCCGAAACTCCCTGGTGTAGGTTTCAATTTTGTGGCGCGCGTGAATTTTAATCAGGTGCACGCGGCATATCGTCGTCGAGTACAAGCCAGTTGGACCGAGCAGGCTAATCGGGAGCACAGAAGGTTAATGGAAAAACAAGTGAGAGCGAAGGCTTGATTTTCAGATGGGCGGGTCTGCCTATATCAAATATAAAACATTTATAGTTTATATTTTCGGTATAATTCTTTGAGTCGCGCAAAGCTGTGGGGAATTTGGCCTAAATCTAATGTAAATTCTTACTTTTTTCTCAATCTTCATTCGGCTCCTTGAGGTGGAGGAGGGACTCTTGATTTTCATCATTTCGCGAAGTTTGTAAAAAGCGAGCGTTTCGCTATCGATGCCCCGTTTTTCAGGCCGAGGAGCAACATAGCGACACAGATTCCGTGAAATCTCCGCAGTCCGTCTTCTCGGTTGATTTGGATTCTCCTTCTGGTCTGAGGAGCAACGTCCATATGGCGTTCGAGCACGGAAACTTACAAGACTTGGCTGGAGGATTGGTAAAGACGGTTGATGAGAGTGGTGAGTAGGAGGGGAGGGCTTTAGAATATATATACCAAATTACGCAGAGGAAGTCGGTGAGCATGAGGAGGATACAAGGCACGGAAAGCTCCAGTGTTGGAGTGTCTAAGTTTCCAATGTTGCTCGGGCAAGGAAATGTCGATGAAGTTTTATTACATTGCTTTGCTCGATTTTTGCATGTTCCCCCCACTATCAGGGAGTGCACCCCCTACAGCGATCTTCCTTAGCAGACAGTTCACGCCTCCATCGCATCTACTCGATGATCGAGTCTCGATCATCTTCCATATTCAGAGACCCTTGCTGCTGTAGTATCTCTAGCTTCAACTGTCACGTTCGATCGATTGATTCTAAGTATTTGGCCTGCTATTCTTGGCGCGCGGGAAGACTATGCTCTATATTATAGAGCCATAATTGCCCTCCTTTTATGGATCTACCTTCAGTATAAATACCATGAAATAGTATATACTATTGTTTCCTGATTTTTTCCACAAGAAATCTCGCAATTTACTTGCTCGCGGCTGAGCGTTTTCACTAGTTCGTATAAAGATTCTCGCCTCCCGTCTCAGATGTGCATGAGCTTCGCTCCGCTGAGGGTATGTAACTTTTCGGCCTCAGGAAACCCGATACATCCGTACGCTCGATTTCAAAGTAAAGAGTGGCGTGCGAGAGTATCCGTGGCGTTATTGGAGATTCGATACAGAGCCAAAATGGCCGTCAAACGAGGAGTTCTGTATTGGTCTTTAACGATGGTTTTGTAAGCGAAAGGTCCCTAGTTCGATCCTCGGCGGAGGTCTTTTTATCATTTAGGGGATGGATTCTACTGTTCCTTTGCTGCCTTCTTGTGGTGGGAGTGTTCCCGAATCAGATTTATCAGAATTCTGGTAAACTGGACTTACTGGATTATATAAACAATGGGGCTGATGGAGGTGAGGATATCTTTGAGGTTGACCATGCAAGATACGAAAAATGTTGACTACCGAATGATGATCCCCTTGCTAGAGATCCTTAGAGGAGTTCTTATTCTGTGCCGCGTGTTACCCGAGTTCCGATGGTTTTTTGTTCCTGCGAAATAATTACAAAAATCTTTGTATTTTCAGAGTCAGTGCCAGCAGTCGCCGTGATCGACTGGCTGGTAATTCTCGACGGCCTCATTCTCACAATTCTCGCCTTCCTTCCAGCTCTTCTCAGTTCACGGTAAGCATAATCTTGCAATCTTGCACTTTCTCAACGACGGTTCTCATCAGCTGGCCGTCATTGCCGACAGCTAGGCGATCTAGTGCTGGTCGCAGCATGTCTGAGAGTGGCAATCCGGTGGCGGCGATAAATCGAGAAGAAATCGCAGATGAAGATGTTACGGACGTCTGCGTGATCATGGCTCTGCATAGTGGCTGCTGCACTGACCCGATAAAGAGGGCTCGCGTCCGAAAGATTCTGCGGAGGTGAAAATCTTCGCAGTGCGCAAACGTATCTGAAGCTTGAATTTAGGTGTACATCTCTGTTTCCTCCAAAAGTTCACGGTTGTAGTCCGATTTTCGTCGTGGAGGTCGGCAATGAATTAGCACCAGCAGACGATTGCTGCAAAATGATTCAAGTAATAAAGAAGGATCTTGCAATCTTGCTCGTTCTTGCATTTTCTCCACGCTTGTTTAGGATTCTGTTTCACCGGATATTAATTATGCATATTTGCCTGAAGATAACAAATCGATGGCGATTTATTGGGCTAACAAATCCTGGGTCCCATCCGTACTGAGATACGCGAATCCTCAGGAGAATCGCAATTCCGCGTAATAATCGATCGTTTGATCGATTTGCAATTTCGTATCATGGTTTCAGATTTCGGTATGCTTTGTTGATTACCGATGCGGATTCGGATGATGATTTGATGTTGCCAGTGGCGCTTGATTTGAACACTCAGGTGAGTCATGTGGAAATAAAAATATCCTTCCACTGGGAATCGTACCGGAGTCGTTAGCTTACAAGAAGAGCATAATACTCACTCGGCTGTTTTGACTTAGGATTATAGACGCCATGGAATCAAGGTCGTCTGGTATATGCCAACAGTCCGCGGTGTGAGCAACATGCCTCTGGTGACTATGGAGGATTACATGGTCAAGCAGCGAGCTATGTAGGTGTTTCTTTGTAAAACGCGCGCATCCAGATGATCGATATTTCTCAGAATGTCATTTACACAGGAGAAGCTGGGAGGATCATGCGTGGTGACTCCGCTGAAATCGGTGATGTTATGGGATCGAGCCGCTCTTCATAGAACTCTCGCTGGCTTTATGGGCATTAATGTAAGTCCTATTTCGTGGCGCGTGACGATTGCAAGATGTGGCTGCGGTAGGCCGATGATGCTCCTGGATTCCTACAGCCATCGTTGATGATGGATCGATACCTGCGGCATGATTTTGAAACTTCGTTAGGAGGCAGTCAGGTAGCCCGGTGACCTCCGTACAGCCGACCCAAGCTCGATCCCGGGGTGGTTCATTTTTATAAAAGTAATGTTGTGCTTGTCTCAGATTCGTACAGACACCGGGAGCAACCATTTTTCTTCCGAGTGCGCTCGTTGGTATCTTCGGTTGAGAATCTTCTCTGTTGTATTTGCCCCGACTGTCCGCGTGAAAGGTTGTTGTTCTCGAGAAGCTATTGTTGGTCGAATCTGGTCGTTTTTTGCTGACATAGTGCCGACAGTGATGATCATATTGAGGTGAGCATCATCTGTAGCTACCGAGGATTGAACTCGGGGTTGTTCGCTGACGAATCTTGTTCTTTAACTTTAGGCCATTTCTTCTAGTTTCAATATTTCTTCGGCAGCCCGCCCTTATCGGTGTATATTTTGGTATATACTTTGTAGTCTTTCATGGAATATCTGTAGCTTTAATGGCGATAACGTTGCGTAACCGACGAGACGTTCGCCGGCAATGGAGTAAGACCACGCTTTTCTGGCTCTCAAATCAGCACATCGCTCTACTCTTCAGACTGGTTCGTGGCAACCGTTATGTTGCCATTCTATAAAATCTACCAGTACGTCATGGATGTCTATCCGGCGCTCCTTCACGTTATGTTCTCTATTCGTAAAATACCAGGCGGCCGTCAGAATATGCATACGGTAAGTCCGTATCACCACTCTAACGGTTAAGTTTCGTGCTTGACTTGCTAACAATCATGAGTTCGATTCCATGCCACGGTTTTCATAAAATACAGAGTCGTTGTTTCTCAGGGAACTTCAGTCCCTCTGCCGCCTGCTAAGGACGTTGACTGGTTCACCGTGTGGAAGTCAGGCAGCGACACCTCCGCGTCGAACATTCCTGGGGACATCGATGACACTGACCAGAAACGGCGAGACAAGAGGAAGAAGGCACGCCGCTGACTCTTATTGTCAATTGTGCCGACTATGTGCTCGGCGACCGTTACGTAACAAGTGCTAATACTAACCATATATTATGTCCATTTATTTTGTATTTCTCTTTGACTTGTCGGTGTCGTCTTTGCGAGCCGGATTCGGACGGCAGGTGGCCTGAAGGTGTCGGTTTCCTAACACTTTTGTCGTTGAATTAGCCGACGATTGAATTAAGATTGTAATGCAGCTATTTTCAAGCATGACAAGCGAGTCTGTGAGCAGCGAATATCGCTTGCAGTACTTCCCAATGAGGGGACGAGGAGAGCCAATCAGGCTCATGCTGGAGCTCAACCAGCTGTCGTATACCGAGGTCACCGAATATAGTGCTGAAAGTCTCAAGCGGGTTATTCGTTCAGATTGATGTACACTATTCCGCCATGAAAAGACATGCCGGCATGAGTGATTCGCCGTTCGGGCAAGTACCATTGCTAATAAATGGCGATAAGACAGTAGCACAAATGGATGCTATACTTAGGTAAGTGTGCTTATCAAATATGGCCTATAACTACTATCCAATGGGACAATACATCTGTATTGAACCCTGAGTGTTCAAATCGTTTTTCTAAATCATTCCTGGTAGTACAGAGGCCGTGGTGAAGGATTTATCCCTGGGCCAGCTCGACTATGCGGTCCTGACTGCTCACTAACCTCACACATCCAGGCCAAGGAATGAACTATGAATCATAATCTATGTTGGTGAACAGCAACAGTACGAACAACGAAGCAACAATGGAAGTCGTCTTTCCACTCTCGAGTCAATAGGTTTTATGCTCATGGACAATACGGTTGCGGTATTACGGTACAGACCCTGTCAGCGAGACCTACGCCGTATGCGTGCACCTCCACACCGTGCTCGGCGACCGTTACGTAACAAGTGCTAATACTAACCATATATTATGTCCATTTATTTTGTATTTCTCTTTGACTTGTCGGTGTCGTCTTTGCGAGCCGGATTCGGACGGCAGGTGGCCTGAAGGTGTCGGTTTCCTAACACTTTTGTCGTTGAATTAGCCGACGATTGAATTAAGATTGTAATGCAGCTATTTTCAAGCATGACAAGCGAGTCTGTGAGCAGCGAATATCGCTTGCAGTACTTCCCAATGAGGGGACGAGGAGAGCCAATCAGGCTCATGCTGGAGCTCAACCAGCTGTCGTATACCGAGGTCACCGAATATAGTGCTGAAAGTCTCAAGCGGGTTATTCGTTCAGATTGATGTACACTATTCCGCCATGAAAAGACATGCCGGCATGAGTGATTCGCCGTTCGGGCAAGTACCATTGCTAATAAATGGCGATAAGACAGTAGCACAAATGGATGCTATACTTAGGTAAGTGTGCTTATCAAATATGGCCTATAACTACTATCCAATGGGACAATACATCTGTATTGAACCCTGAGTGTTCAAATCGTTTTTCTAAATCATTCCTGGTAGTACAGAGGCCGTGGTGAAGGATTTATCCCTGGGCCAGCTCGACTATGCGGTCCTGACTGCTCACTAACCTCACACATCCAGGCCAAGGAATGAACTATGAATCATAATCTATGTTGGTGAACAGCAACAGTACGAACAACGAAGCAACAATGGAAGTCGTCTTTCCACTCTCGAGTCAATAGGTTTTATGCTCATGGACAATACGGTTGCGGTATTACGGTACAGACCCTGTCAGCGAGACCTACGCCGTATGCGTGCACCTCCACACCTCGGTCTCTCACAATGAGATTCAGTCCATCAGACAACGGGAATATAATGCATTGCTGCAGTATAATGAAGGAACTTCCTTCAAGGAAGACCGTAGCCCCGGAGGTGGCCGTTTTTGGGAGAGCCGTGGTACATAGCTACGTGCCACCGTGGTGCCACCACGTAGTACGTCGTGGCACCAGTGGTGGTGCCCGTTAGAATGGCCCACATGTGGATCCCAATTCACCTTTGCCATTGGTGGTCAGTTACAGGTGGTGATCTAGCAGGTTGTGAAGTACCAGCAATGCACAACTTCAACGTCACTGGAGAGTCAGCTCTTTTCAAAGCGACGTAGTTATGTGATTAACTTCTGCCCTAACCGCAACTGCGACAGCAAGAAGACATTGACAAGCACAACTGATGGGGAAGGCCGTTGTCGTTTATGCGCCGGCTCACAACACAGTATGCAGTGCACCCTGTGACGAAATACTCGATATATAGTACTCGTATGATAGCGAGTTCCAAATATTATATTATTTTATTTCGGAATGGTTGCTTATCCGCGCAACCGTACTGTCAGTCTAGAAGCTGATAAGGCCAATGAATCGTGTGATGAGGAAACGAGTGAGGCCGCCCAACAAGAAAGCACCGACGACATTGTGTTCAAGGAGAGACATACTGAACTGAGTGCTCCAGTCAAACAAGTTGTGAAGCGAATCACCAATGAGGTTGAGAACTCTAGCTGCCGCTATGGGTCGAGTTTCTAGCTTGCTGATTCATGATGCACATGATGACAAGATTAAGCATCATGCTTGTTTCACCAGTCAACAAGAACTCCGGTTCAATTCCGCTTACCTCCCATGCCCATCCATTTCCATGAATTGTCTCCAGATACCTTGGCCGGAGGCACGGCATGTACTGTGGGTCCCCAGAGGAACTCGCAGAAATAGACGAGATGTTGAGCGGCCTCGAAGCACTGCGCCAGAAGTACAGCCACGAGGAAGATCTCTCGCGTGCGCAGATGCGTATCTTCTTAGATACTATGATCTAGCGTATGTTGGCCAGTTCACTCCGGAGGCAGTTAGGAAGTATGAGCGCGACCACATGGATCCGAACACCAGGACTGGCGATAACCAAGGTAGGTCAGAGGCACGATGCAAAACATTTATATTTTTCGAGTCAATAATTGCCGTATGATTCTATTAATGGGGAAGGCTCCCGGAGAAGCAACCTTCTTTAATCAAAGTATCCTTTCTCAGGCGCGCACATGTTTTTCATTTACCAATTATTCCTGCGGAGTTTTGCCGGCTACGAGAAGTCGTTAAATATTGGTCACGTGCAGCTGTATGACATCATTGACCTTCATCTACGAAGAGCTATTGATTGGTCCCGAAACTTTGAAAAGTGGTATCCCGAATTGTAAGTACAAAGACCTCGTGTATTTCTTTCGCTATCGCGTGCAACTCATCTGGGGTATTCTCGAGAAGACTTCTCGACGGAGGCACTTAGTGCCTCGGCCTAATCGGCGTCTCAAGCATTGTTGTTTGGATTACTCGGCTTTGCTCAAGCATCTTCAGAATTTAGATATTTTGCCTATGACCGGAGGATGCGAAAAGTCGAAAAATGGTTTGATTCTTTTAGGGTTGATTTCCACCAATACTTCTCTCGTTTGCCAACTATAAGGGACTATATACAGAGCGAACGGCGGCCATTAAATGTTAATGTTAACCATCTTGGATAGATAAATACCACCACGACGATGGTCTTGTTGTTTTAATACAATTGTTTAGTATTCTTCCTCCTACTTGTTGTGTTCCATCAGTCCGGACGCTCTTCACCTGTTAAACCTCTTCACGTGACTCTTGCTGTTATTATCGACAGTGCCCTCCTCGGTGGAACATTCATTTGTACTATTGATTCGGAAACGGAACAGATGATAGGATTGTGAATCCTAGAACAAGGAAATTAAAAGGGACAGATTGCGCAGGCCCGGTTCGGGCCTCCCTGTCCTTCCGAAGTCGGTGAAGAAACTGTTGCTGTTGTAAATCCAACAACACCACGAATAGTCCAATTTACTCTGCTCGATGCCACAAAAAGGGAATATAAAGCGGTTTAGGTATCAGTTGCACTGTGTGCGGTAGCTCTGAGGAATCTTCCTCTCTATTATACAGTGTTGTTGAGTTTTTCATGCCAGCAGCGGCAGCAGCCGAGGAGACATACACGCTGGTCTACTTCCCCGTCCGTGGGAGGGCTGAAGCTATACGTTTATGTATGGAATTGAAGGGTGTCAGCTACAAGGAGATACCTATGAACGATAGAGCCGAAATGAAAGCGAATGCTGGTATGGAATATCCTTTTGGTCAAGTTCCCATCCTCAAGAAAGATGGTAGAGTAATGGCACAAAGTGGTGCCATCCTCAGGTGAGATTTCCGTTCCCGTTTCTTGCAGCCTCAACTTGTCCCCACAGCAGGAAAGTTACCGGGGATTGTCAATTAAAGTGGATTGCGAATATATAGGACGGGACGTCAGGATCGGACTGTCGGACGGTTGGCCACACTCGTCGGCGTAGAAAAGTGCTAGTGAGCGAGCACACTCTCCATACAATCAAGGGATGCTAGTTCTTGGTTTAATTTAATCTCAGGTACCTAGGCCGCCGTCATGGCATGTATGATGGCTCCCCAGAGGAATTGGAAGCAATCGATGAAATGATCGCTGGTGTCGACGATCTTCGTGCCCAGTATCATCCGTTAGTCTACGTTCACCGACTCGCCCCGGATTATTTAAAGGAATACATCGCCAAGCATATCGACCCAAAAGGGATCCATGAAGACAATAAAGGTGGGCACCGCTGGAATGGCTCATAGGCGACCTTCCACAATCAGTGCCCGCTCATTAGCCGCAGTGAAAGGGTTACGATTTCCACATTGAAGCGTCGTAGAAGAATCGTTCTTCTCAGGTGCCCACATGGCATTCCTAAACAAGCTCTTTGAAAAGCACTTCGCCCGTTATGATGATTCTTCACTAAATATTGGTCACGTGAAGCTTTTTGACGTCGTGGACACCCACCTTCGAGGAGCGTTGAACCCCAGCAGTCAGTTCCAAGAGTGGTATCCTGAATTGTAAGTGCTCAGTTTGTTCGTCATGGAACGCTTTGTCTTTAGGGTCAAGTTCCACGCCTATTTCGCCGACCTTCCGATGATCAGAACGTACCTCGGCAGCGAACGCCGTCACGTCGACATCAATGCCAACAAGCTCGGATGAGCAATCTCAAACTCTGTTTCGCAGAGAAGTCGTATTGTGTTATATTGTAAAGAGCAACACATTGTGTTGAACACTGCGCGAAATCCACAGGATGCTGGTTATCATTAACTGCAGACTAACACAACAAAAGCTCGAATACGCAACCTACTACACCGGTCACTGATGATCAGTGCACTCGCTGGGAGCTCAGGAGAAATGCCGAATCTACCGCAGTAGAAAAACGACGTGGCTTGTAATATACAACGTGAAGTAGAGATCATCGATCGATCAAGAGGTCACTGTTACCTCATAAGATTCCTTTGTCTCGCTCTGACCCAAAGCGAGCCTTTAACGACTTAGCAGAGGTACATGCTGCTTGGTGATACTGATTCACTAAAAAAAGGCAGCGTGACAATAAAAACGACTGCAGTGAGTAATAGTATGATAGAGTCCGCCACTCTATCAATGCTGCTTACAACTACTTCACGCGAAACGTTTCGTAGCCGAAATCGGCGTGGGTGATTGTTAATGTCGCATAATTTCCCTCAATTTCAGTGGCGAACTTCAGATCATAGAAGCCATGAGAGTCCTCGATGATATCTTTGTAACCGTCAGTCAGAGTCAAGCGCCATCCATCACCCTTGCTTTTGAAGGTATAATGACAAGAATAGGACTCCCGGGGCATACCACTATTTTTACATGTATAAAATATAATGACTTTGGTATCAGGCAATACCTGGATTGAACCAAATTTGTTGAACCGAGAAGAATAGTAAGTGTTCCTAGGAGGGCCGCTGGACGCAGATTCCACAGAGGGGGATGGAAAGCCATTGAAGTGATCGACTCGCTCGCAGGACGCTGCGAGGAGAAGGCCGATGAAGATGTGGACGAGGGTGGTCATTCTAAGGATAACAATGTGAGAGTTCTTTGTGCAAAGGAGACAGACACAAAACTTGTTGTCACGTCACGCCGAGTGACTCCTTGAACACACGGCGACGTTTCTCCAGCAGTGTGAGAGTAGGAGATTTGTCCACCCGCTCGATCGAACTTGGTCACCGCAGCGTAGGTCACGCAAAGGTGGTTATATCTTACGCTGCAGTGGCCACTGGTTGGGGCTAGACCACAGTTGCCGATTGACTATACAGTGACAGTTGAAGCGCATTCCTTGGATGTGCAGCATAACTTATACTGTACCTTTTCGGCACCGTTGGATTATAAACTCACACAAAGAGTGGTTCAGCAATGCTTCGAGCTTTCACCGCTTTGACTCAGTTAAGCAGATGTCTAACATCTAACCAGTACGCAATACCAAGGTTATAGAGGGAGACAGCCTTCAGAAGACAGTCACGGTTACCTCTGCAGATGTACGCAAACGCAAAACCATCCTTTTGTGATGGGTTCAAAAACTAGCCAAGACGTGGAATGAGAATCAGTTATTGAGGTCAAAATGGCACACCTCTGAATCTGGTTTGCATCCCATCACCTACTCTTCAATAAAATACGTCTCCTGTTGTCAATCCATCATTGGTGATGCAACCGACAATATCTACGTAAGGTGGCAACTCTTCCTTGCTTTTCGAGGAACAGCTCAATTTGTACCGTATTACGCATCAAACTAATAGCCCATGATTTATATAATACTTTATATATCTACAACCAATCTACCGACCAATACCTTTTTTTGCTCCTCTTCACTACACTGTGTGTGGGAGCTCTTGATTGACCACTATAATCATACGCAACAGAATCACGGTTGATGTAAAATTAAAGCCAGAAAGAGTCAAGTTGAGAATATAAACCACTACTCCATCACAACACCGGACACATTCACACTTAACTCCCCGTGACTTTCGAGTCAAACGTCTTGAAAACACTTATAATGATGTCGCACGCACGATCCATCTCGTCCTGAGAAAACAGAAATCACTGATATGCGGTGATTTAAGAACGCACTTCTGGAATGACCAGAGGTGGGGCAAACCGAATAATATTGTCGTGGGTCTGCTTGGCTAGCAGCCCCGCGTCCCGCAACGCCAAACAAACCTGAAAATAGCAGTAGCGAAGGCGTTTCCAGCATCGACTTACATCCCAGGCCTTCACCTTATCACTGAAGGTTTCATCGCATACAACTGCGTTCAACAGACCTTTACCTGTACGGAGGTGAGCGTCATCGTCGTCAGCAAAGCATCGGCTACCTCTGATCTGCTTCACCCAACTCATCCTGCCGATTCCATCTTGCATCTTGGAGCGGAAAATCGCCCCAAGGCGATCGGCTCTTTCAACCAGCTTCTCATCCTTGATCACCGAAAGTGCCTCCATCGCGACCCGACAAGCAACGGGATTTCCACCGTAACTGAAGCTCACGTCAACAACAGCAAGCCATGGTTTAAATTCGTCACGTCGAGCCGTGCTGGCCTGGCTTCACCGTCAGCATTATCTCATTATTAGACAGAACTGCCGACACCGGATACATACCTCCGCTCAGCGCCTTCCCCAGAACCTGACAAAGCATCTATCATCGATTGAGAGGGAACGAATCGTACAACTATATCTGGTCGAACACCCCAGTGCTCACTGCACAACATTCGACCTGTACGAGCCAGGCCAGTCTGAATTTCATCACAGCACAGCAGCACATTGTGCCTGTAAAAAGTGATCAACACCGCTGGCTTACGGAGACCCGACTTAGTGCAAAGCTCTCTAACAGCAGGAAGATACGTATCGTCCGGCACATTCACGCCAGCCTCGCCTTGGATTGGCTCGACGTAGAAGCCCGCGACATTCGGGTTGCTCTCGAAAAGCTTTCTTAAGGCCTCCACGTCATTGTAAGGGACCTACAACGAAATGCAGCCCTCGAAGAACGAATGCTTACAATCTCAAAGCCGGGAAGAAACGGTCCATAATTCGTGTAACAGTCAGGGTCAGTCGAGGAGCTACATGCGGCCAAGGAACGCCCTGCTCGAGGTTGCGAACAAGTATCCGCGACGAAGTTGACTTACCCCAGAAGTTGTCCTTGGCAAAGACGATAACAGCCTGGTTTTGAGGGATCTTCTTTATTTCATAACCCCACCTGCGGAGGAGCTATGAGTCGAATTGAAGGCTGATGCTGCTGCTTGGGTTACCTTCTTATTAGCTTACAGGCTGTCTCCCCAGCCTCAACACCACTGTTCATAGGCAACACTCTATCGTAACTGATAAGTGGACAGAATCATGTCAAAAGGGTCGGTAAGTGGACAAAGGTATGACGATACGGCAATCGAGTGAAAAAATACGTGACCGAGCGACAAAAAGAATTAAGTTTTTTTAATAGGGAAAGTAAACGTACAGGAGGAAAAGAAGCGGTAGAAGACTTACCCGAAAAAGTCAGTGATAAACTTGGTGAACAATGCAAGAGTTTCATTATGAAAAGCCCTGCTTGTTAAAGCTAAAGTTTGAGCCTGTTGGGTTAAGGCGGCAACTATACGGGGGTGGCAATGGCCTTGGTTCACAGCCGAATACCTGACATAGCGATCGTAATAATAATAATGACGACTATTCCTATGCAGACTCAACTATAGAGCTGGCATCAAGGACCACAAGGAGCCAGAGGCAGGTGCTTAGTCGGTCTAACCACGCAATAGGGTTACAGTAACTTACGCGGAAAGGAAGTCAAGATATTTATTTCCCTTTACGTCCCACACGTAGCACCCCTGCCCACGTGCCAGGACGACGGGCAGCGGGTGGTAGTTGTGGGCGCCGTAGGCATCCTCGAGCTTGATATATCTGAGAAATAAAATGCTAAATGGAACAACGATCTGTTACTCTTCGGGATCGTCACTCCTCGGAAGATACTTGCTCTTGAGCTCGGCAATGAAGGCATCCTCGTTGCTGGGCTCCGTCCTGAGCTTCTTTGGGGACCTGCTGGAGCTATTGCCGATAGAAGGCTCGAAGAGGACTACCTGGAGCCGTTATTTCTTGATAAGGGAGACATTCGAGGAAAAAATAGGCAACTGCGAGGAGATCGAGGTGGAGGAGCAGCAGCAGAGACAACGAGCGGCGTCACCGCCGGCGGGTTGGGTAATTCGTTAAAAGTGAAAGTCGCACGGTGAACCCACACACAGACAGAATTGGAAGATTCGCAGGACGCTCTATGGCACAACAAGAAGCGTTGAATAACTCCAGGTGCTCTGCTGCACACAAACATCTGCACGCATGCGCAGGGAGAGTGCACGGTTTCGGCGATGGGCCATCGATAGACAGCCAGTGATATCATTATTATAAACATTCAGCCTGTCAAACGGCTTCGCCTTCACAGAATGTTAGTTTGTTACGAAATACAACGCTGAATATCTTCTACATGCTTCGCTAGCCCTCATCCTGTTCCCTGCGGGACTACTCCTGCCCCCCCAGGTAGACAGCCCACAAGCACGCGAAGCATCATGGCCGCCACCTTACAGTAGGCCAGTTGACTCCGTCTGACCGTTGCCATGCTACAGTGGAACCAATAGCGATCTTATCGGCCAAATGGGAAAACACACGCGGCCGATAAGAAAGATTTATCCCACAAATCTCCTCGGTGTGACGCCGGACTTGAACTCAAAACGTGCGTTAGTGTAGCAAATGGGTTATTATCAACATAGAGCAGTTGGGCTCACATCACCCGCCTGTCGATTACGGAAGGGATGACGCGAAGACTATTTACCGATATAATAAATAATACAACAACCTCAGTACTAGAGGGAGAGGCCAGCCTCACAGGCGAGCTGTGACGCTGGTTGAAGGGGGCCAGTACGCAATAGGACTGACAGCGCGCGGGGGGGGGGGGGGGGGGTGGGTTTTTGGGGGGGGGGGGGGGGGGGGGGGGGGGTTGGGGGGGGGGGGGGGGGGTGGGGGGGGGGGGGGGGGGGGGGGGGGGGGGGGGGGGGGGGGGGGGGGGGGGGG
>JAAPAO010000166.1:0-31800 GCA_013115145.1 Perkinsus chesapeaki
GTATCAACTAAGCCTACCTTACACCTTACATCTTACGAAGACTTGAGTTCTCACACAGAGCAACAAGAACATTAAACTGTTGATTGATGGTAATGTTAGAGAAGGTATAAGGAGGCGTTACAATAAAGAAGGGATAACCTTTGAACGTAAGTGGAGATATGGAGTAGTGATCTCTATACTTTATTAACTAACACATATGTGTGTTTAACGTCTACCATATACGTTGATAAGGGAAAGGAGCGGTATGAACGTGTGTTTATCGTTATCGACTCGTCTCAGATTCGTCAGTTGTTAATTACAAGGAATGCATTATGACTTGGGTAACCCAATGGGTCGGTCTTAGTACTAACAAACAACGTATGATTATGAGATTGCAATCTGTAATGTTCCTCCTCAGTAACCTCCTCCCCAGTTGCTCTTATCCTTGTTGGATTCGTTCCGAGGATACAAACAAATACCTGTCTTCGCTGCTGCAGTGTGGCATATTGTTATGATAATGAAGACGTGAATGAGGCCCTCGCAGAGGTAGATTCTCTCCCCCCTTCTACAACCATCAGACCATCTCTGTCAGGTTAAGCTATCTTTGCCAACAGGTCTCTTGGTCCTAGGAATAATCGACCTGCTTCCCCAGGACCAGAAGCCTTCTCTAAGGCCTACCGACTTGCCGGTATCTGGCTCCGTGGAGGTTACATCTGCAGGGGAAGTCTCTTCATTTAAAATCCTTATAAACGGCGAACCTGCTATCACTGAGTTTCGGGACAACATGGACGTGCTTATGCGGAAGGAGTACGCCTTTTAGTGAGAATGAGTTATCTTAAGCAACCTGTCAGACTGTTGGAAGTTGTATTGCTGCCTGACACGCCAGAGGCATCCCAGACGCCGAAACACAACCAGAGAGACATGATAAGAGCGCTCGACCAATTGCAAACCGAGGGACAGGTTACAGCAAACGGAGGCGAGGCAAGAAACATGGAAGAGGGTTTTCGCGGTGAAATCGATTAGTTTAGGATATATCGTTTATGAGTTCAGAAGGTTGTGATTCGAAGCTGACCGTGAGAAAATGGGCTGGCGGGCTGCCTTGTCGAGCAGGATACGAAGACAAGAGATGTGTGTATGTGAGAGCGGTTGAACGGCTGAGGTCAGTTTGGTAGGGGATGACCTTTCGATAAGCTCCGCTCAGAGGCACATTCCCACTCGCTGCTAGCGTATGTTATTGCTACTGGGGGGATCCGGCGCACCAAGCGATCGGTCCATCCTTGCTAGAAACACTACAGAGGGCAACGAAAGGCATCGGCAGTGTCTCCAGCTCTGTGTCAGTATACAAGCCACGGGGCCTTGGGCATTATCTTTGTGTGGTTGATGCTGATATCAGCATGCTCTACAGAGAGAGACTGGCCCGACTTTGGGGATGTACAAGTGAAGAATTCGATTATAAGTCTGAAGGCGAGAAATCGTGTTGCATTCATGGTTCCCATTTCAGGCATGCCATCCGCAAAGCGCCTGATTATTTGGAGAATCCACTATATCTGCTGCCTGATGCAGATCTACCTGATGTCGACTCCGATGGACACCTCCTATGTTCAGGACCCTTCGAGTGAGGCTCTGAAAACTTCAACTTGAAATAGAGCTGGATTCTTCGCGTCGCGAAGTTAATTCTAATAGTATGTTCTATTAATTAGTTAGTTAATTCTATTAATTCTTAATTCTAATAGTCGCGACTATTAGAATTAATTAAAAGTTCCCAATGCAGGAATGCACGACAAATTTCATAGTAGATACGTTCGTAGTGGAATACATTCCCGCTAGGAGAATGCCCTTCTAATAATAGAAGTTCTCAAGTCCCCAGTCTCGAGCTCTGCTGCCAACGCTCGGCCTTCTCTCTCAGCTACTTTCACACGGCAGAGGATAAGGTCTGGGGAATCGGACATCGAGCCGCTCAGATGATATTGTCTTGGTATCGGCGCCATGGGTGAGTTTGTTTGTCCAATCAGAGAGCTATATCGTTCATCAGTACACTACGAGCGGTACCGTGCCTGAATGAGATCGAGGAAGTCCTACATAAGGTTGATCCTCAGAGACTCGAGCATAGTCCAATTGGTAGGCAGTCCCGATAAGGCCGATCACCTTGTTAGGTTGTCCTTAGGATCTATCGAGATACTTCAATTGATAACTAACTACACTGGCAAGCAGTCTCGGCTTTTACACGTCCCTGACGCCAAGAAGGTCAGCGAATTGGGCCCACAGCTACGCCAACACTTCAGTGCACCTGATGCACCTCCAGTCTACATCGGCTCCGGCGGCCGCTCGTGTGTTGTTGCTGGAGTAGACCTTGTGCCAAGTTCGTACCGTGTTCGGCGGTTTTTAGTAGTGGATCCCCGGTACACGAGCGGTGATGCCAGTGGCAAGGATTTGATCAGAAAAGGACTCCTTGGTTGGAAAGGAGCTGATTACTGGACAAACAGCGGGCAAAAGTTTGTGAATGTCCTTCTACCATCAACATGAATTTTCCTGTTTCTTTCAACTTTCATTTTGGTGTTGAGTGAGTTCGTCAGGTGTTACTCGCTCCTAACTTTACACATTGCAATCTCACATGCTCGGTATGAGGTATTGAAATACCATCGAGCACAAGAGTTGCATGAAACCTTGATCCATACGTGAAGCCAAGATTCATAATTCATAGAGTTGCCGTGCACTTGTGGTTATTTAGTACTGAATCAAACCACGAATAACGATTTTCGTAGTACGCAGAATACTTCTACTGGAATAGCTCCCCTCGTGTTACTCATTCTTAACCAAACCATCCCGGTATGCGTTTGAGGAATTGAAACTCGAGATGAGTAACGCGGGGTAATTCACCTGGTTAGTGCTAGTGCCTTTATGGTTATACAAAGTCAGCAGTCTCGAGGTATCGAGTGTTGTTCGGAGGGAAGTGAATATCTCGTCCGGGCAATACCTCTTTTGGCGAACACAAGAGCCAGAAAGTGGGAGATAAAAATCCCTATTACTATGTTAGCAAGTAGCGACATGAAAATATAATGAATATGAAAACAATACGAATACAATTTGACAATCTAGTATGCTACAGTTGAGCATATCCAATATTTGATAAGTTGGCCACGTGATCGCCAATGTCTGAGGATGACTTGTAAGTGCCAGGAATAGATTCCTTCTTTATCATCAAATGCCTTGATTCTTCCAGTACGGCCAGTACGTTACCTTCAGAAGTAACTTTGAAGTAAGTGAAATCGAGTAGTTTGAAATCACGACCGGGGCAGTAAAGATTCAAGTGAAATATCATTTCAACGAACCAATAGTCGAACGTCTCCTTGATCCGGAATCCTTTTTGGTCTGCGTCCCTCACCAAAGCGAGGTAACCTGTGCTATTTGAGAAAGGCTTGTTGACATCGCATCTCACACTGCTGAGAACTGTAGGGCTCGGTTCATCATTCTTAAAGTAACACATAGCTTCAACATAAGGGCCTTCCATTACCCCTCTGTATAATCCCTCAGGGAAGTTCCAAGAACGAACCATACTGAGGAGAGTGATTAACAGAGCAGATGATAGCATGTATTGGTTCGAGAAACTCAACTTCCAAAATTGTGAGCGAACTAAGACGAAACGAAGTGGTTATCCAATTGATTCACTGTAACATGCTCGACGATAACTATATCATGCGTCGTCTTTTCATTGTTGGAAAAAACGAACGTAGTCGGCTACTCAAGTTGCTGAGGAAGAAACCAGATTTGAGGAAGCCTGCGAGCTTGTAGGGAGCCTGGCAGGCAGCCCCAGCCTGCTGCCGGCGGGCTTCCCACAAGCTTTCAGGATTCCTCATATAAAAATACCTGTGTATTTTACACTGACACACTTGTGAGCTATCCCACACATCCATGTCACGACAGGAAATACAGATACACTATGATTGTCGAAGTTTTCTATGCTACAGGCTACTGGCAGGAATACACATTCACCTGAATTCCCTGCCTGCAAACAAACCTGACGGCCCTGCGGGCTCCGCGCCAGCGCCGCGTTTACACAGGGCATGTTGTGACTCACGACATCTTGACTCGCGATTCTGTAGCAATCCATATCAAGAGGATAGGACTCCGATCATTGAAGAATACACCATTGCTAGATTTAGCCGCAACACCGCCCTTAAAGAATGTTCCAACCCCCCATCAAAAGAGCTCCTCCGTTTTTATCACTGTGTTGCACAGCCAATGCAAAAAGATAATCTCGAGTGACACATTGACAATGCCCATTCTGGAAATCCAGTCAGAGCCGGCCCACCTGCGGGACTACCGCAGCGGAAACCATTAGTTCACTCTATGTTCGGCAAGAGGCCTCGGGCCGATGAGTCCACTCTCGAAAGTTCCACCCAGAAGCAAGACGAGCACAATTGTCTCCCGTCTGGAAATTTCTTCCCGACAAACCCCTGCATGTTGTGATTTCACACCAGACTCTGTACAAGCGTCTCGCTCATTGAGCTCCCCTTCTCAACAGGTTGCGGTACCACGATCGTCTTTCTCCATAGTCATCATCGACGGTGCTCAACCCCGCCGTTCCCCACAGAGATCCACCTGGCGCGGCAGCTCCGCTTCCTTCGACCAATCCTTCCGGTGTCAGTTCATATAGGGCTCCTCTATACCCGGTGTCAAGCTCACGTTATTTGGAACAGATCTTGGCAGAGCTGGCCTCCATCAAAGCCTCAGTCACTGAGGTGCTAGAAGTGAAGGCCGGTAAACGTGCAAAGAGCGACTTCATGTCATGTAGATTCGTCTTGCCACATAATTCTGTGAAAGCTAGACTCAATCTAGTAGATTGTGCATTTCTATTTGGACCCAGGAGGTAACTGTTGTTGGAGCATATATTGTTGTCACCTTGGCTCGAGCTTGCGGTGAAAGCTCACGATTTTGTCCTTTCTATCTGGCATTTTGCCAGCAGTCGATAATACTAAGCGGTATAATGTATACCTATACATACCGATGCCTACCTTGTGCCGCTGATATTTAAGTATGTTACACGGGTATTTACAGACTGCAATTCTTTGAACTTCTGTTTGAACATCTTGTCAAAACCCGCAGCTTTCAAAACGTGTTTTTATCAGCCATCGACTACGACCACTTATCAACAGTGTTGATTCAACACAACTGGGTGTTGCACGGATACTATTCAAGATGAGTCTGCACGCCTCCGTTGCTATAATAAAATAATTCGCATTCACATACGCTTAGAATCAGATAGTCATAATAGGAATAAAAAATGACTATAAAGAAAATATCAGTAGCGACCAAACTGTATGGTTGCTAGCATTTATCCAGTCTCAGTGTGAGATTTGGTGAAGATACTAGGAAGAGCCAATCTCCATAATAGATTAGCTTGAATACGCCATTGCCGAGGGTGTCAAGGTCCTTGAAACCATCGTCCATATCGTAGAGATAGATCTCATAGCTGTAGCCATTAACTTCATATCTCGAGAGTAGGATAGTGGCGCATTTTCCTGGTATGTGCAATATCATAAACTGAGGATTGAATCTCAGCTCGAGATTCAAAATGGACTCGTTCTCTCCCTTGTAGCACCACCTTGTGTTGAAGAGGTCAGTCCTGATGGGATAGGGGACCTCGGCTCCGGGAAGTGGATCACAGTCGAGCTCACCTCCTGTACGGACAAGGTCACCTACAATCTGCCCCTCCCACACAGCAAGCATATCTTTTACGAAATAGGAGAAACGTAACGAGTTTAGAGACTTCCCGAGTTTGGCGTCGGCTACCGGATCTGAGCTCAGGACATAGACCTGATTCCCCTCGTAGAAATATTGCATGTAATAAACTTCACCATCATAAAGGAACATAAGCTTGTCACCAGCAAAACTGACCACTTCTATTGGCGTTACGCCATCACGTCGAAGGTCACGAGAACACCACGTCCCTTGCAAGGCTTCCTCGGAAACTAAGGGCGTCGTTATGGTACAACTGGTCGTAGTTGTGGTTGTCGTTGTGGTTACAGCGGAAGATATCACAGAGTTACCACAGAGAACCACAGAACCGCTGCAAGTGCTATCATCAGCGGCCGAACATAAGGAACCATCGCCCCGCTGCAGCAGACCATGGCAGACAGCAGGGACCTTATAGGTCATGCAGTGAGAGTCGGTGCACTCGGCAACCCCACTACAGAGTGTCTTACATGAGTCAACTTCAGTACCATATGCCAGTACAGCCAAAGAGGCTAGTAGTATCGCTGTACGAGAAGAAAGCATATTGAGAAATTACTGACAAACACACATTCGTCCGCGAAACAGCCGCATGATATCGGGCGCAGCGAGACAGACGCCGGACGAAACGGTCAGCATTTATCGTTCTTCAACACAAGAGACGCGAGAGAGGGAATCTGTACTAACACACGGATGGATTGAAAAGGTTAATTCTCATGCAGTGAATGTGGCAACTCCCAGTACGACAGTTAAGGGAGCGAGTTGACTGTGAATAAAGCCATATCCAGGCTCAAGCTTCCGCACACAAAGTGGGTGATGCAAGTGGCTGCGACTTGGTCAGTATTAGATATGCATTATTTTACGAGTCTACCATCCGGCACCGATTTGGGATTATCGTGGCTATCCGGACATAGAAAAGGGACACCGTCGCACAAAGGATCAGAGACGTGACAGATTTGAGCGTCTTTGATGACATTAAGACCGTAACACGATCTAGGTGACTCCCAGGTTCGACAGTAGGAACCCCAGAAGCTTGTCTTACAAGCATCTACAAGCTCACATGCGTCAGCACAAGACTTGAGACTAATAGCGCATCTAACAAGGTTCACGCCGTCTGGGCTGAGCAATCCGCTACATACCCCAGAAGGGGTGCACCAACTACTATGGCAGCCGGGACGACGCCCACAAGCTCTCTCGCATAAAGTGTTATTATAGACCATATTGGAGGTAGCCAAAAAGACGACAACGTCTTGCGATAAGAGCACCAAAATACGAAAGAGGCGGTAAACCATGCTACTTTGGGTAAATAAATAGTGGACACTGAAAAATACATTCACTAAGGTGCATGGCCGTAAGGAACGGAAGCCCGCACTGATGCGGCTGATGCGAATCGATGTCTTACTCAGAACTACCAGTACAGTCTCATTTTGAATAGAAAAGTTCAACCAAAAAAGTGATTTAGCTCCAGATACTATTCTGCTAAACCGTCATTATCAGTTATTATTCAACTAAGAGCCAACCACTGTCTTCTATAAGCATGTGTTCTGCTGGCGTTCGACAGTATATCAGTTTTACAGGACTTGCTTCCGCAGTCCCTAATACGTGCGTGGGATGGCCATGCGGTAAGACTAATGCGTCAAGGTGACCCGCAGGATCGTTACAGACGCTACCCTGGGAAGGAGTGTGTGATTCTGAAACGTGAGCGGGAAGTGCGCTAGTTGACAGCCGAACCACATTGACATGGCTACATGGCCTTACGCTTTCACGGCTTTCCCCGAATGGATGACTCCCTGGGAATTGACAAGAGAAGGCATACCATAATGCAAAGAAACGTCAGATGTGATCAATTCTAGTCAACTAAGGCTCGATTAGTCTCGGTATAGAAATGGACCCAGTCATCTGTCTTGGCTAATGGTGATGGTAGACGGGAGAGCAACCACGCAATCCCTGCAGTGCTAGTCGGGGCCACTGCAATAACAGCCAACTGCAGTGATGGTGGAAGGGTCGACGTTAAGAAGGGTACAGTCACCTGGAACACGATCTAATACTGAGTGAGAAGCTGAGCTCACCCATGCGGCGACGAGCGCGGAGATTCCGAACCCCATAAAGACCAGGCCGTAGTTTTTCTGGAAGTTGGTGGGGCCGAACAATGCCGCAGTTGCTAAAGGCATTACCACAAATGTACCTAAACGGCAAGGCAGTCGGCGGAACAGCTGCATAGAGATAAGCTACCTCCAAGCACGAAGGCGTTCCAACACATGCCAAGGAGAAATGATGCCGGTGTTGTTGTTTGTGATAAAAACAACAACGAAGCTGCCAAGCCGATAGATACTGCTCGAAGGGAGAAAAGCGGATCAGTAGTCAGGGCACCTGTCAAACATAAAGCGTAATTTCGAAATAAGAAGACATCTTCTGGTTACCTGTCATGACCCTACCAATAGCATTAACTACTGCCGCTAAGGACCACGTTTTAACCAACTGCAAGTCGTTCATCCCACACAAGAGCGTTCCCATCATCTGAAACCATATACTCCGGCCGACACTGTTATGGACTTACCTTGAATGTTGACGCAATGAAGGTAATCGCCTGTGTGTTGGCCGAAAAGGCTATGACCAACAACCAGAAGTGGGGTGTCCGTAACTGCTCACACTCTTAAGCTGCCCCGTCAAGCTACAACTCACCATTCTCCTCCACGTTAGCCCGGTCTGCGTTGAACTGTTCACATGATCGCTGTTGTCTGTCGCCACCTCATCAGGTAAGACGGCAGCGGCTGTTGCTAACAGAAGAAGCATGACTCCTCCAACGACACGCAGCATCAGCCTGAAAAGGCTCTATGACGGGTTGACTGGAAGGAACGTACGGGACTCGAATGAGAACGGCATAATTAGGATCTTGGATGGAGAAGTCGACAGCATAGGGGTTCACAATCCGAGACTGGAGTTGAGTGAAAACAAAGCTTCCCATACCAAAGCTGGCAGCAGTTATCCCGGCATAGAGGCCTGCAACACCAATGAACAGCGGAACCCACGGTTCGAATCCACCTCGCTTAGCGTTGGGTGCAGTGTTGAAGAGCACCTGCATTGGGGCTGTATAGCCTAAGCCGATGCCGATACCACCAAGCATACTGTAGGTAGCCAGGAAGTACCTACACACTAGATGCTAGAATCACACCTAGAGTGGCACAGAAATCGAAATGAGAAATAGAACGAGCAAGAGGAAGACATCTGAACGGTGGAAGTCGGAACATGCGTGCTGGTCACTGCTAAGTTCGAATAAACAGCACACACAAAGTGGCAGAGGATGCAATTAACAGACTACCCGTGATAGCGGTTCAATGACAGTAGAATTTGGCGCGTGATTTAATCGAAAGAGCAGAAGACCACAGCGGCGGCGGCGGCGGTCGTGATAACATACATCCCAGACAACTCACGGGAACGGATAGTCGAGCGCTATAACCAACGCTGAGAAGGCATGTGCAGCGGCGAGGAGCAGACCAGAAGTAAAGATAGCAATAGATGGTTTCATGCATGAGCCTATTGGAACTGATACTGACATTAGGAATACCTAAATAGACTCAACCCCAGTGCTGTAAAGAAAGCCGTGAGACTCACCTGTACTGCGAAGATCCACGCACCCCTTGATTGCACTTGCTGTGGTGAGTAAGTATTATCCATATCCACATAGTAACCCAATACGTAGGAGGCAACGTTACCAGAGGAGAAGAGCACCCCGAGACATAAGTGAGTGAGTACCTAACATAAAGTACGCTTCAGTGAACGCGAGATTATATATGTGGAAGATGGTCACTGTTAACGACAAAGCGCTGGACCGTCAAAAGATATGCACTACGAGTCTTAAGACTACCAATGATTATAAACGGCAGTAGAGGTGGAGAGGCTCCGAAGTGAAGTGGTCGATTGACAACTGATGATTTGGCAGAACGCACGAGCACATTAGGGATTCACCAAGAGCTACTTCACGACGAGATACCGGAAAAGCTCGCTGATGAAGGGTCGCGCAGGAGTTGATGAATCACGCGTCGCTGGGCAGAAGTGAACCCATGAAGATCCAGGGGCACCCACCGTGGCAGTTACGGCTCGAGGAAGCCGACTCTCTAAGAACTTGGCACGTAACGTCTTCTTTGAGACTGGTCCACCGAAGAATGCAGCAGAGAGCACAATCATGGTGCCAAGCGCCAAGGTAATGATTGTTGTAGCCACGAGGGAGGCTCCGCCGATAGAACCTCCAGCCATCATCAACGTCACACAATCCTCACTGAAAGGTTTCACTGTCGATGTTTCAACTTGAGCTGTCTCTGGATAAGTGAATACAACACAAGCAAAGTTTCACGTTGGTGAAAATCAGTTTAAAGAAACATCACATATCTTCACGATTTTACGAGGGTCTCCGTCGGCTCTGGATCTGAAACAATAAATAAGAAGAGATGGTCAATGAGTGGGCTTACTTGATCATTTTTATATTATTCAAGGATGACACACCTTCTTATGAGACGGCCAAGCTCTCCGTTGGCACTCAACGCTGCAGTAGAAAACGTGCTTGCAGCGAGAACACGCCTTTCCGCCTTCCTTTCCGCACACTTCGCATTGGTGGTCGTTGCTGGCAGCAGCAGCCGGATGGCCATTCAAGGCACCAGGCAGAACTGCTGAGCTGCTGGAGGCGCTCCCTGAGCTCTTCTTCGAGGCGGTAGTCTTCTTGCCTTTCTTTTTCATCGACTCACCGGTGATGCCGGCACCTCTCAGGAGATTAGTCAAGTCAGCGTCACCAAGTCCAGTCTCGGCAGCACTCATCATCTTTTTCATCAATGCTGGATCTTCAAATATCTTCCTTTGCACTTCTTCCAGCATGTCAGTTGGTGACTTCGTACTCTCGGTGGAGCTGGCGTCGGAATCCATTCCCAAAGGTGAATACACAGGGAAAATGACAATGGGCTTGAAGTGCGATAAAGCGGTAGCCGATAGAGGTGAGCCTTGCCAGTCTAACCATGGCAGCCAGAAGCTCTCTCCGCTGGATGCGTTAACATCACAATTAAACCCACAGGAGATGTTCGCCAACTGCACTGCCGCTGGGACATAACCTTCCACGAAGTAGTCGAGTTCTCCGGAGGGCTTGTCACATAGAAGCTCCCGGATACCATATTTAGCTGCGACCTTGCGCAACTCTGATTTCAAGTCTTTCGGCACTTCGTCGCCAAAGATGCACACTCCGGCTCGAATTGTAGGGCCCCAGTTCCAATCATAGCGGACCTCCCCAGATAGTAGCAGCAAAGCCTGTGTCATGTCATCACACTCGAGGGTTGCTATAGCACGACCGTTCCAAGGCTGACCTCTCTCCCGGTCCTCCAGAGTCGTGGCATAAATGCGGCCCACAGTTTGTCTCAGACAGTTCATGGCCGACTCCAAGTTGCCTCTTACCGAAACAGGTATTTGCCTTCCCATAAGGCAAACGTTAACCCACCCACCAGCGTTGCTGATGGAAGAGAGCGCTTGATCACTGAGAGTAGGGCAAGCGATTGCACACTGTTTCGTGGCGAGGATTGCTCTCGGCAAGGCATTCTTAGTGTCTTTGGCAGTAAGCCGCTGACCATAGGTAACAGGAATAGTTATATTGATAACGCCTTCTCCTCTTGAGACCTTCAAATGGACATTGTTAAGTGCGACATCAGCAACCATTGAGAAAGACGCCAAGCAAGAGCCCGATGTAAGAACCTCTACCACTGCAGGATCGCTTGCACACAACCTAACCGAGATCGGCTTCTTCTGTTGCAGAAGCTTCAACTTTTCATTGTCGACGAGTTTACCAACAAACCTCAGGCAGCCATCAACGAGCCACTCTCGAGTCGTGAACTTGAGGGTATTGCATTCTACCAAAGAGGAAGTCTGCTGACGCGGGTCGCCGAGAACTCTGCGCGGCACCTCCTTTACACGAATCAACTTGGTCGGTATCTCCGTCAGGCCGCATATGGACTCAACACTTTTGAACAAGGCACTGGTGCCGCCATGTAGGCTGCTGTCGTAGACAATACGAGGGATAACAGCAACCAACTGACGATCGCTTATCATTCTAGCGGGGAACGATATATAGATGCCCGCGGGATGGCGGAAGCAGACCTCAACGGTTCGATAATCGGCACTTCGATCGATATCCTTTTGGCTCATCGTGTCATAAGGCGCCTTCTCGGTCCAAGTGCAGGGCATTTCCAAAAGGACCTCGTAGATAGGAGTAGAGGTCATAAACACCTTCTCATAGGGGAACACACCGTGAAGAGACAATGAGAGGCGTAAGGCCTCGTAGCATCCAACAGAAGGGTGCATAGGGTTACGCTCCATCCTCTTTTGCAGAGACGCCTCACAAAGCAATGCGAACAGGTCATCCTTGGCGAACAAGAGATACTCGGATCTTACCAAGGAGTCGACAAGTCTGGACATCAGGGCGATGCCTGTAGGCATACTGAAGTGAGGGACAGTGACGTACTCCAGTACTTTGAACAAAGCCTCTTGCATTTGAGGAGAGTCCTCCACTCGAATCTCATCAACAGGCTGATGGCACCTCCGCCATCTAAGAAGGAGGCTGCCGGCGCCGGTATCCTTCATTGCCTCGGACATCATGATACTGGTGACCGATCTCGGGTAAGGCGTCCAGAGGAGGGAGGGATCAGCCTTGGCCTGCGAGTCCTGATCATCTTCCGAGTGCATTCGGTCAAGCTGAACTCCACATGCATAAGGTATCATCCAAAGAGGAACTCCACATAGTGACCTTTTAATAACACTTCTGTCACTCAGCCCAAATGCCTTCATCACATCAGTAGCCAAAGTGGCCCTCGGATTCTCACTGCGAGGAGCCAACAAAGGAGACGCGCTCAATAGAAGTGACAAAGCACCCAAGTTATCAGCAAGGTTCGATGTATCAATGAAGTCAAAGTGCCTGGGCACCCCGAGCTTGTTCATTTCCTTCACCTCTGCCTTCACCCGAGGGATGTCGTCTAAGGACCATGCTCTCGGATCTGGCCTCAGAACGTCACATAGGGCAAAGGCGTCACCACAGTACCACACCACTTGATTCCGGCGTGTTGAGAGGCCCTGGGCCAAAGCTCTAGTCCGAAGCCCGAAGGCTTCGAATGCCCATCCAAGAGTAGCCGTACCACGTTTGCAACAAGCTGATGAGGATGCGAAGTCAGTCTGAGGTGCTGCCATCGTCGCCAGAATGTCAGCGAGTTCCGGCGCAATACAGCAATAGGGATTGGCACCGTAGTGGACACGCCAAAGCTTGCTGATGGCTTCGACTGTGCTTTTCTTATTGAAAGTCGTAACAGCTTTACGGAGATTGCACTTGTCGGCGAAAAAGGTGGGATTCAAAGTGCTCCGCTTGTGGCTTCCGATAGGAGAGATCTTAGCAATCGTAGAACCAGATGAGCAAATATTCGACACTCCGACGAAACCGTCCTTTTGAAACTCATCCACTGCGTCTGCATAGGCCTTGTTCTTGGTCACGACAGATGCCACCAATAGATCCACTTGGGTGCCCTTCCGTCCGAGCCTCTCCGGTATGCACTTGCGCGCATCAAGAATCTTTTGCACCACTTTCTCATCGCTGAAGTCGCCATTATCGAAAGCGTCCTTCCACCATTCCAAGACGTCGATCACCTTCTGCTTATTTCCAGTGACTGAAACGCCGCATTTCGCCAGCAAGCTGTCAGCCCAGGAGTCATCAGACCCCATCATAACGCAGAGCTCTCCGATGACGTCACGGATGAGGGAAGCAGTTTCCGAGGACACTATTTCACAGTAGACGGCCTCCCATGCAAGAGCAATGGTGGATACGGACATGTCGCTCTTCATAATGAGCTGCAAGTAGACCAAGGACCTTGCTATAATACATGGCTCGAAGTCGCAGCAGACAGCTTGGAGCGGTGTAGTCGACCAGTCGTCACTATCGAAGGTACCCGAAATGCTATTGAGGTACATTGTGTGGGCCACCGAGGACAAATCACTGCACCCAAGCAAAAGCGCACGTATCGGTTGCTTAGGTGCCGTGCCACGACAGGTGATTGCTAAATCACGAGGGGGAGTGTTAGTGTAAGGATAGAGATAAGTCCATCTGTAGACGAAGGAGCTGACGGGGGAACAACTGAGGCGGACTGAGTCGGTCATCGTGGAGGGGAAAATGCACAACAAAGCCCTGAGGGTGGCCTGCAGCTCTTCACGTGAAAACGCGAGCGACCGTATCCGCATTTTATTAGTCCTTGAAGAGACTCACAAAAAGCACGATAATCGCCTCGTGGGTAGTCCCTGAGCCAAAAGTGTTACTGAAAGATTACGGAAGCGCTGGGCGCTCAACGACATAACATCATGTTATTAACATGACATTGAAAAGGCTATCAACCTACCGCTTCGGAGACAAGGCAACACAACAATTTCATAGGAACTATATTACCGTTCCGATACTATTACAGAGAACGTAATTTATGAGATTTAAACCGACTTGAACTGCAACAGGCATATAGTTAATTAGAAACGTTTCCTTCGTTTTCGTGGGAAGCCAACAGAATTTATACTCTGCATGCTGGACTTGAGCTCACTCGCCTCGGGATCATCCAACCATCCCTCATCAGCGAACCTGAACTAGAACTTCTACTGCTACTATCATCAGTAGACTCAATAATAGAAACACACTGCATGGTATCAGCACACCTGACGATTGCCCATCGTCCTTCATGAACTCCTTGATGCATCCAATCTTCCAAGGGCTCTTCGTCGGATACATACAGCTTTGGCTTCTCATCAATGATCGCAGCATCCTCCACAGGTGCCTGAGAATGCTACTCATGGCCGATAGAACACCCGGATTCCTCAGTGACTCACCTTCGTGCACAATTCCGGGTTCCAAGAGCTTTCGGATTCTCCCCAAGCCTCCGAGTGATACTGCCACGAGTTCCCCCAGTGGCCACCATTCTCCTTCGAACGCCACTCTGACCAACTCTGGGCCGACCAATCCCCGTTGCTTCTCCATTGATAGTTGCCATTCCAAGCCTGCCACTTGTCTTCCCGATGCCCCTAAATAGCATTCTACATGGGAATGCAGGCAGCATCTTACTGGTAGGCTGTTCCATGCTTGATGAGCTTCTATAGGCTTGTGCTCTGGCGGCATTCGACCATCTTCCATATCCCATTTATGAAGAGCTTGCTTCCACAGCCTCAAACGCCTGCAGCAGCACACGGAGCCTCTCTACAACAACAGTTACATCGAGTATAGACACCTTCACGCCACGTCGTCATGGCATAATTATACTTATATACGGTAGTACTTCACAGACACTGTGTTTCATATATGACACTAGGCGTTAGAGAAAGCATGTATCACACAGTACTGCTGTACTTAGACCGAAATGAAGTGAAATCTGAATTCATCGTATATCAACAATGCTGCAACCGAAAAGCGAGAGCCACCAAGTCGGTGTACGCCCGCCACGAAAACAATTGGGTAGAATAACACAATCTGCGCAACCCACAGTGAATCACACACCCTTCAAATGCTCGCTTAGAATCGGTTCCGTCAACTCGCGGTGTCGACGGATGAGCAGGGTTCTTCGGATCTCGATCTGCTCTGAAACAACAAGCCTTACTCGAGCACAGTCCTGTCCATCTTACTTCTCAACAAGCCTTGTATAGTTCTGGTATCCACGGCTCGTTTTGGCTATACGGATCTGTTTCTGTCGCTGTGCTAGTATTCGCTCCATAGGAGCCCGTTGTGACGAATTCATCCTGCTAGGAGAAGCTTAACAGGACTTCATCAGGTCCCAATGGGACCGTCCCATCTCCACAAACAACCAAACGCAATATCGATAATAGTATGGACGCTTTGTCAAAGTGAGCCTATTCGAGAGACAAGGAAGCATGTTAGGGGAGGAAAACCTAACCTCGCTCCACAATACGCCATGGTGGCTAGTACTATGACCAAACTACTGGGCAAAAGCAATGGAGATGGCGGCCATATCAGGCGATTAGCGTGCTCGAAGGTTCGGAAACATCATAACAGCCAGGTGGTGAGCTTCGAAGTGAAGTACGATGAGCCAGCAAGTAACGAATCTGCAATACAGTAAGCCAATAATGACAATCAGAGAACAGCTTTGTCCAACCATGAAGAGCAAATGCATGACTCTTATTAACCACCATGGATGTTCAATAAGTTTATGAAAATGTTATGGTTTGGTCCAAACCGATCGGGAGACAGACGTTGTGTAAAAAGCAAGTGACGTGGAACTACATCTGCGAGGCTGGCATTGTTGGCAGGCCAGTCTGATTGTCGGATGCCCAATACTGCAGCAACCAGAGCGAAGACATGTACCTACATATGACCAGTCATGATGAGGATCTCGTAGAGATTGGAACCATGAACTGCTGAAATAGGGAATATTGGTGGCAGTAATAAAATGAGAAGAGTTAACGAAACCCAGATAACAAATTTTCAAATACCTTTGGTTACGATTGGCGAAGATGACCTGGTCGATTAGCGCGTGCCCCTACATTCTTAAATGGCTTCTGCACACAACGACTCCGTCTTATCATCGGACCGGCAGCGATAAATATTGGCCACATACTTTTCAGTCTGAAAAGAATGTGGGCAAACTACTGTACGGTGCGCATGTATGGTGAATCGACACACTTGTTGTCGTAGCCATGATTACCACCACCCTTATAGGGTTCTCCAAGGTACGTCACCCATCCCTCCTCACATACACATACCTACAACCATCTCTCTCAGTCTTAGCGGTAGAGGGTCGCTGCTACCACAGGCGGAATACGGTCGTTGTTCTTATAATGCCAACGGTTTGGCAACTGGTCACGGAGGTAGCAGTCCATATGCCCTTCACCAATTCTCTCGAGTGAGTTCCGGATACAATTGGCTTGTGACACATCATGTGGCCATACATGAGTAACCGGTCCAGTCGTTGTGACGTTAACTCTACGGAGGACAACACTCGCACCGCTAATGGCGGTATTAAGTACAATTTACGGAACGCCGGAGGACAACACTCGCACCGCTAATGGCGGTATTTAGTACAATTTACGGAACGCCGGAGGAATATGCATGAAAATCCAATCCAGCACATTCCACAAGTATAACAGTTTTTGCTCCTGCCCACGCAATTCCTCCTATCGGGACACGATCGCACAAAATTGGACTGATTCGCTCGGGCCCTATCGGCACGAGGCTATCGGTCGTCATCACGAAGTAGCCCATCGCTGCAGTGCGCGGGCTAGGCACGGCAGCGCCCCAGTTAACTCTTCTATATTTCTGTGAGCTCTCTTCACCATAACTGCCCGCAAATACTTACGTCTTAGGGTCCAAACCCCGAGCCAGATCGATTCCAGGATGGGTTACGGCGGCCATGCCGTGGTCACTGGTAAGGATCACATGAACCGAACCTAAGCATGGCGGCGGTGCAGCAATTGACGCTGATGCCATCATCATGATACCATCTATCTCTTTGATCCTTCGGCGTAAGACACCAATCGCAGCATCAACTCTTCGTACTGCGGCCAGAACTTCTTTACTTCCTGGGCCGTATTCGTGACCCGAGCTATCTGGCTCTTCAAAGTACCTATACATGGAATGACGAGGGCGCAGCGGAGCGATACAAGATCCAATTCTCCTGTGAAGCAGAATCGAAAGAGACTATAGAGACAGTAAGCTTCAAAGGAATTCAGTAATAGCCCCACTGTCTCTTCCTCGAAGCTGCAAAGCATAATAGTATTAACTCCGGATAGATTTGTTTCAGGTTGCCCAGCATCCCTCCGACAATCGAGCTATTTTGAATAACTAGGTTTCCCTAGAGCCGCCGCTCTTGGGCTCATTTTAACCTGATTCCTCTCTCAGGCTGGTAAAGTGAATAAATGATAAACGACTGGTACAATTTCACAAGAGCACTAGCGTAATGCCGGCAAGCATTCGAAGCATTGGACTCAGCATCCCGACCTACAGCATCCCGAGACGGACACCTTGATCCTTAACCATAATATCAATAAGCTTATCAGTCCTCTCGTGAAAACCAAGGCTTCTGTTGTAGGGAAAGTTATACCTGAATAGCAATCATCCCAAATCAACAGCATGTCTATATTCTGAATATATCCCCGTAATTTTCTCTATCGGACAGTTTAATTAGTTTTTGTGAGAATTTTTCTCACTTCAGCGCAGCCTAGACAAACCCGTGATGCTCACGGCGTTAACAACTCCAACACAGCTCACTTCTCCCCGACCATGGACTCACGTAGGCCTTAAACCATGAACAATCCTATCGCAGCCAACCCAGTTAATGCACGCAGATTTGATACCAAGGCGGGTGGTAGTACCCCAAATAGGCTCTGCTTCTTGGAAGAAACTGACAAGTTCCGAGCGCTATCAAGAGCAACCTCATCTGCCGTTGCTCACTCGCTGCCTGTGCCCGACGGGGTAAACATCTCCTTCAGATGAGGATCCCACATAACGTTTGAGATAATGCCATGAGTCTCCTCCCAAGCACCAGTCGCCAAGGTCCAATGATTTGGAAATGTTATTGTTGTGAAGGCGTTCTCCAAGTGATGCACCTGAGCCGAGACTCGCGAACGAACCCGGCGATAGCCAACGACTTCGACAAGTGCGATTTGTGGTAAAACCGGGGTCGGCAGGAATCCAATCTATAAAGTGCGAATCCGTAGGCCCCTAGGCTCGTCACGAGCTCAGATGTGTCACTTGTCAGAGCTCAGGCATCCGATGAACAAAATAAGAGGTGTTACTTGGAGGCCCTTTCCCCGGAACCAATCCAGATTGGGTGTTGAGGTATTGCCATAATAATCCCAACGAAAGCCGTCCATGCTGACCATGATAACTTTGGTCTCAGGCTTACAGGAGCATGCGAAACATAGTGCTGCTGTAAACAAGAGAATGACACCAGGCAGCAGCATTTTACAAAGTAAGAGAAATACTAAAACCGTAATAATTAAGTTCATTCAGACCAAGCACTGATGGGGATATACAACGGTAATAATAGTAACACCACTTGAGAGAAGGATAAGAAACGCTAAGTAATTAATACCTACTTTAGTAGATAATATTGCACCGCTTGCTTTATACATTATGTCGCTTTGCTTTCTTAGAAGTGGCGTACATGTCAAAAGCGTCCATTTCTCGAGACTCATCAGCAGCATTCTGTAGCTCTACTGCAGTGGAGTCATCGACTACGGTCTGCTGTGCGAAAGATAAAATAATACCGCAGACACCCCACAGGCAGAAGGCCAGTGTGAAAGCTGTGACGCGATCGCCGAGCAGCCATACAAGGCCGCAGACCATCGCAGGACCAAGCCCTTTACCGAGGTCGTCCATCAACGTGAAAGCCGCGAAAACAGTGCCTCTAGTTTTCGCTGGATTCACGTTCATGAGAATCCCCTTTATATTAGGGCCCGATATCGCCGCCAGCCCACCGAGACTTATCCATAGCGCTGGATTCGGGTAACCTCGGAGCATCAGGACCATTGGCAGCGGGGAGAGGATATTAGTGAGGGCGATGAACTTGGGCAGATCCTGCCGTCTGTTGTTGTATATGCGCTGACCCATATCACCACCGGCAATAGAAAATACCAAACAAGAGATACCAAATGACACTAACACGCCAGTTGCCTGATGAACTGTGAGACCAAGGTTGCTGGCGAGGAAGTCGGGTAGGAAGGTGCTGACCACCGACCAGGCCATGCAACCCGGCAGGGACTGGGCGAACAGTATACGATTCGTAGGGACCTCAAAGACCGATGAGAACTTCGACAGTGTGAGATCTGCTAGCCTGAATCACGAAATATCCCAGCTCATAGACACAGATGCTCGCGCTACCTGAACCTCGCCTGCGCTGAGGCGTCAGCTTCCCACGGCGCAGGTGCCTCCGCGCCCTGTACTCCATACCACGCCCGCGCGGCTTCAGCGCGCCGTCTGACAATGCACACTAGTGACACGTTCGCAGCAGTTTCCACGTACGGTGAAAGCGCTCCGTGGTTAGTCGGTGGTCTAGTCCCCACTGGAATGTAATGACGAGACTTCTTCTTGCTGCCGACCTTCCTCAGAACTATCATGGCGAGGAGGACCTGAGGTGGACAGGAGTGATACTATTGCCAACACACCACTGAGATAGGGAGCCCTGAAACGTCGCGGAGAGCAGTTGCTACTATGCAGGCTGTTTACGGAGCATCTGGTCAGAGATTCAAGGACTGACCCTCGGTTCCCACTGATAATGCATTCCACATATTAAATTTCAACACCCTGTAAAGATAATTCGGAACATTGTTTACAAATATGCTCCAACTTATTGCTCCAATCGGCCAGCTTATAGGTAATATCCGACGCTCATACACAGTCGAGTCGACAGTGCAAATAAGCATCGAGTGCACTCCCCTCAAGGGCGTACAATTGCAGTGATCAGCGTCGGCACGCTCAGCATCAGATACACCTTCCGCCAGCCGTACAGAGGCCCCATCCAACCGGAGAACGCTTGACCAATCGCGGCGCCGCCTGAGCGTAAAGAAATATTCTCCAACGTAGGCTTCGGAGGGCCTACTCGAAGATGTGGTACCTAGCAAGGCACAGAGCATATTCCTCTGTGTAGGCGGGGCTAGCTCGGAGGCGATAGAGAAAAGTACAGGCAGTGAACCTGAAGTGAAGATTAAAGAGGCGTATTAAAGGGGTACCTTACCACCAACAGAGATGCCTGTCGCTATTCGACATAGGAGGAAGTATACAAAACCGGTGCTGCCATTGGGTACACAGGCCGTCAGAAGGCTCGCAGAACCTGATAGCCACTGACCCTATGAAATTCTCAAAAAATAAACTATCGGCAAAATTGTACTCTGTAAAATTCTTCAACACAATGTATTTTCAGTAAAATTATTTTACCAAGTCTTCGACAACTCGACCGATTCCAACCCGCAGTAGGTAAAGGAAGTGCGGAACTGTCTACCTGCAATGGCCGTAGCGAAGGCTAAAAGGTGAAACCTTTTCGTGGCGTATTGATCTGCTAGAGGACCGGCGATTATCGAGGACAACCCCCCAACAATAAAGAAGCCCATCTGCACCATGCCACCTGAGCAAGGCAACAACAGTAAAATCGAGCAGCAGCAGGGGTGCTGCCGCTACCTAGCTTCCAGTCCCTCTGGCTTTGGTCGAAAAATTCAAAGTCATCGCCGATAGCATGAAAATTCGGGCTCGCCGCATTCTGGTCGGCGTTTATCAAAAACCCGCTGATGAGCAACACAAAAATCTGTCTCCAGTTCTCGCCGAAGAGGACCGCGCGCATCGAAACTCCTCCGCTATTCTTCTCCACTGCTGCTTTATCAGCCTTGTAGATCTTATCGCCGTTCTCTAAAGACTCGGCAGCAGCAGCAGCCTTACCTGAATAGGGTCATAAAACAAGAACGCGGTATGAGATATCCAGCGCTTCTTCAGACGCTTTGCGCGTGCTGAAAAAATCCAACCTTGAAGCTTGCACCTCAGAGCTGCACACTTGGACAGGATAAAAAGGGAAATCAATAATAACATGGTCTACCGAACACACGCAAGAATGCATTCCTAGCGGCAAGTGATACTAAATCCTACCCGCCCCATTGGTGCGATCGCCACGATGATACAGCCCGTTGGCCACAGCCTCTGCCCACGGGTTGTTGAACTGCTGCTGCTGTCGGGTGCCTCCTCCTCCAGCGCCAGAGTCAGCACCATTATTATACCCACTTGTACCGTCAATCATGAGAAAACTAACTACTAATATTTCCCTTTGTCCCTCGAAACGCGACTACGCTTCCCCTGATAACAGCTTAGACTAGAAACAGGAACCGACAGCTACTCGCTCGAAAGGTATCGACTGTGATCGGGATTCTCAAGGTAGTGTGAGGTAGCTCTGAACTCCTGGATGGAGTCCGCCAGGCTCACGTCCTTCATAGACCTGACCGTGCATTAGTAACTTCTACTCTCCATGGAAGCGTAAGATCTTACTGGAATGCATCCTTCTCATCTTCATACGTAAAGTTAGAACCAGAGCCCACCAGTGCTACGCTGAACACTCTTCTAACACTCTCACTCGAGAAGAACCTAACCACGCCAGCATCTTTACCGGCTTTTCGTCGGTGAAGTTGTCTGCCTACCTATCGTAGAGGTCCAGCAGATCCTCCTTTTTAAGTCCGGCGAGCTCCTTCGTTTCTTCAATGCAGCCGTTCCAGTTGAATCTACTCTCTTGCACCTACATATATGAACTCTATGGACCTGGCCACCACAAAAGTTCAAATGGAGATTCGCTAATCACAATGGATATACAAGGTGATTCATATAACGACATCAACTTCAAAAGGGCCTATTGGTCTAGTAGCCAGCAATGTTATGAGAGCGCCTTTCCGCGGGCTCATGGTGAGAATTCGTCCCCGAGAAGCAATATGTGTTCCCAGTAGGCCATACGACGCTGCCAGGAACGGTAGTGCTTTTATGCACATAGAGAAAAAGCAAGATGCTCGACAGCAGACATGATAGAAGTGAAAGAGGAAATATAAAATGCATAACTGTTGGGCAGTAATGTACCCCACTGGTGGTAGGAATGATAATCGAAGGCAATGCTGAAGGCAATTCAACACTGAACTTACCTCACACCACATAGTAGTGGTCTCATCCGTCAAAGTGCGCGGTGGCTCTAGTTTACTGCGAGCCAATGACACTATTTGGGAAGCAAAGGTCTCCTCCGGCATCGGCAACAATACCGATTCCCTGACAATCAACAAGGTGACGTAAGGCTGCACAGAAGCTAACTGGAATGCCATCCATGCGGTACCAACCTGAAGTCGTGCAAGAATGCACTAATCCGTTCCCAAAGAGTTGAAGGCCCGGCGACAGCAGACTGGACGACGACAACATAGCCGAGGACCTGCAAATGCAAGGATTAACTCCATCTTTTCGAAACCGATGACCACATAAACTGACCGTATATATTCAAGAAGCAGCTACCTACCCCTCCTGTCAGCCTGACTCCACAGAAGACACTATAGCCAAGCTGCTGCTTAGTTCGTAAAGTGTCGAAGAGAGGCTCCTCCATAACCGACTCAAGCAGGTCCAACAATACTCTGTCCCGAATGTTATTTGGGGAACATTGGACGTATGCCTCCAACTGAAAAGAAAAGAACGCCACTTCCACAAGGGGGACCAATTGCTCTTGTTCATAATAACACTTACAACGCTATTTTGTTCAGTGGGATCCTGAGTTTCCTCAAGATAGACTGTGTGGCCGATGGGGATCTCCAAGCATTGCAAATAAGGGTAATCGGATTCCTAAGGACGTAAAAACGCTCCCCACTGCTGGCGAAAAGGGACCGCCCAGCTAACCAAAGTCGGGTAAGAGAGCATACCTACCTTCAAGTGTCGCACGGAGTGCTTCTTCATTTCCGACTCGACCATGTTCTCCACCTAGAACGAATGAGTCTGACGTACATGAACAGGTCACTGTCTCTACTCCATCAACAAAATCACTGTCAATGTTGCCAAGCATCAAACACTGAGTCTTAACACCATTGTGCTTCACAGTGTTGTCAAAGTCACCAACAATCTGAAGAGAGTAAGTAGGGCGAAAGGATGACACTGCTCACTTCATTCATATCATCAGCAATCCCTTTATCTTGGAGCAAGGCTCGCTTTGTCAGTCCACGATGCATGGCGCCCTAAGAGGGATCGTTTTGGGTACACTTAAGGTGTATGTAAACGAAAGATGGTCGAGAAGGCTCACCCGTGATAGTAAAGTCATCCGACGGATGCTTGACGCACAAGGAATAGGTCTCATATCCTCATTGAAAAACCTGAATAGAAAAAGGGCTGGGCCGAGAATCGAACTCGGGACCTCTCGCACCCAAAGCGAGAATCATACCACTAGACCACACAGCCGCTTAACTCAAAAAACACATTAAATGGGCGGTGACGGAAGACACCGCCAGAGGAGACGCCAAAATCATGAACCCACCTGCGCGCTAGGGCTTCCTTTATCGCTTCAAAGCGACCAGCAAGCACCTTTTCAGAACTCTTCAAGTTGAGAATGACCTCCAGGACCTATCACAAAGCCACTACTATATAAACTGGTAAGCCAGTTCTTACGTTCTTGATGAGCGCCATTAGAGAATCCTTGAACCCGTAGACGCGCAGTTCAAGGCCTTGGGCGGCAAATGTTAGTTCCGTCGCAAGACCAGCCATCTCTGCCATATAGGTCTCCTCGATAAGAGCTTCCTTGGCCAACTCCACCCACAGTCTTTGCTTCACAAACAGAGTTATGTCATTTATGAACAAAGGTGTTGCCAACCGCAACTAAATGAACAAATAAAGGCACACCAATACATGATAAAACGACTTACGCGTATATCGCACCGTGGAGTTGCCGACACCAGTGTGCGCGGTAAGTAAAAGAATTGATCACCCTTTTTCTCCACCAGCTTCGGAGACTGGCGATCAGTCGGAACAGCAGGGAAGTCAACAAACTCGCTTGACTTAGGCGCACTATCGGCCTCTGAATCAATGAGGACGTCAGATGCACGACCACCTGCACCCTCACTCTCTTTCTTCTCTGGGAACGCTTTACCCTCTAGAGTCAAACAGCTTGTCAATGAATCGTAAACGGTGAAGTCTTTCGCAATATAACTGAGCAGAGATAATACTCCAGGGCAGACTCGCCCGGAGCACACTAGAAGCGGAGCGGAAGAGCCTACACATTTCTCTTGGGTAGAGCCAGTTTATCATTAACCATGGGAGCCGCCAAACGAGCCTTAAAGCCGGCATCCATTTCAGAACGCCAATACTCCACACCGAACCACGGCTCGACCTCAGGAGCTGCATCGGGCACCAAACCTAAGAAGCAATTGTTATGGCAGACTGTTTGAACAATACAACTTTTTGAACGATTATGAATCAAAGGCAGCATTGACATTAAAATAACGGCGGTCATGATGTTCATATGGAGTATTATACAGGTAACCGTGTCATATACATTAGTTATATCATACATAATGTATCTATTATTGCTACTCACTGTACTATATTAATAATATTATTATTATCATACAATGATAACATTTCCTTCTACTGTATACCGTAGATGATTGTAATATTGCTAATGATAACAATATACCTATTTACCATAGTAACATGGATTCACTTACCCTCGACATTAAGTCCCATCTCCTTAGTCATTCTTTCTAATATCTCTTCAGGTGCCTCACCGGCCTCATCCTCCTCTTCTTCCTCTTCATCATCACTATCTTCCTCTTCCTCATCTTCGTCACCCTCAGCTCCGTCCTCCTCGTTCGCAGTGTCCCCCTCACCAGTACTTCGACCAAATACCTTAAATGACATACCAGCAACCCAAATAAGCATTGCCTTCCTTACGCTGCTAGTAAGGACGACCAGCATCCTATCAGACGTCATGTACTCGTTCAACAAGTCACTAACTTCTTTAGCGTTAAATTCTGGCTCCAAGAAGTAGGTGCTGTTCAGAAGGTTCTCAGGCGAGATCTTCGCAGACTAACGAAAATTCACATAATAGTTACAGCGGAGCGAAGCAGTAAGTCCTACCGGCAACATCGAGCTGGACAGATCATCCGCTGTGGTCGAAGGATCTCTCTCCTCTTGGAATCTGTATTGCACGTTGCTGACCTACCAGAACAGATGGGCATTGAGATTAGGCAAAGATACACCGGACAGTTCCAATTACTTGTCTGATCTCATCATACACCCAAGTTGGTATCGATCCTAACCTTCTAAGCATGTCAAGATACCTACACATACAGTGAACCGATAAACCATTACTCCGCCTTACTCCATGACATGCACAGCAACATCACGCCACATGGCCAGGCCTTTGGTTGATAACGTGACACATACGTCAAATACACTGCAAATAGAGTTACTCCCATACCTGAACCCAAACACCAACATCACAATAACCGCGATGGATATTCAACTCAGGAAAGGATGCCAGCAGGCCCCATAAACAAAGCGCTTGTTGAGCGAGAAGTTGATCGAGTTTTCTCACTTCACTTTGTGTAAGTGGTGATCTAATTCATGAAATGCATTAATAGATGAATAGACGTTAACAGCATTCCTCCACGTTAAGACTGGTATCGAGCACTCATCAATAAACGTCAAAAGTACTCATTCCTTCTCATAACATTTGCTGTCTATCTTCAATCAGTCAGATACTCGACAGTCCCCAACCTACCCCTCCTCAGATACACCCGCTGACAAATCAGTGGCCAATCCTTCCGACCTCAGATACGCCAATATCGAGCCCGAACCTGAAGCAGGTCCTCAAACCAACCTGATCGATTGCCCTCAACCTTCAATAGTTACCTTCATGGCCTATCAGATGACCTAAAGTATTCGCCGGTTTAGTGCGATACATCCCATTCTGGGGAGGGAGCTGCCATTGTAGTTGAAGCCGGTGAATATCTTTAATAGGCTAAGCAAGAGCAACATCATACCAAAACAATGTCTAGCTACACGATATCATTATACGGCTATTTGCCATACCAACACAGGAGTCCTTGCTTTTCCTGGTCGACTTTGCATTTCAAACTGTTAATGGCCCGCACCCTTCCCTTTCTACCAATAGTCCCCCCCCACACTTGTTTTCCCGTTCACCAAAACTCAGTTGCATGGATTCAACAAATCCTATTAATATTAATATAAAAATATTCCGCTATACAGTTCACAGTGAACTCCACAGTATGAAAACCCTCTCATGGGAATTTCGTGGCGCGTGAAAACTCTAAAATGTGTCTCACCTTTGGCACCCAGAAGTGATACGCATGAAGGACACGAAGTTCTTAAACTTATAAACGAGTTTTTCGTAACAGCGATAACGTTAATAAATCTCCAGCCACACCAGCTGTATCGGGACTCTACCAGCACATGCCTCCCTGACCTACCCTAACCCTTATCAGATATGGCATAGCCCCGACGTCCAACGGGAAGCCCTTCTTTTCTAGTGTGATATCTTCAGGCACTTCGACAGCTATGGGGTCTGCCCTCGCCGGAGCAGCTCGCACATTCGAAAAAGAATCCCGCTGAAAGATGGCCTCAATCCAGGGCGGAGCGAAGCGTGTTTTTTTCTCACTAATTGCTTCTCCATATCGTCCAAAGGCATACGCGCTACCATGCAGGCTCTCATCCGACCTGCGCCACAATTTAGCTAATTCGCCACTAATTCGGAAACTTACCCGACACATAATAACGATCGTAAAACTGCAGTAAAGCCTCTCTTAGTTTGCCGTAGTCATCACCGCCTTGTAGCAAGGACTTCTTATTACCCCATGTAAACTTGCGCCAAATCTGATAGAAAAAGCGTAAAAACTTGCCCCGGCTAGCACGCCAAGTCTCCACGTTACACAACCCAACCAAAATCTCTCAGGCGTATCTTCGGACGCTATAAAACCGCACTATAAATGTTTCTAGTGCGCATTTGCCGCCATCCCCACCTTACATGGTCTTCCTTCGCCATACAGCAACCTAACTGCTCCAATCTCGCCGAATCACTGTTAAGCGTCTGACGGTACCTACCATCCAACGGTCGCAAGTTCGATCCCCACCGAGGGTATTTTTACTCGCTCTCAACCGCCTCCAGCTCTCTCTCGCTGGAATCTGGATTCATAAGAGGATCAGTGAAGAAGCCAGAGAACATATCGACAGCCTTTTGAAAGCCTGTAACGGTGCACTCGAAGTAATAACAGGTATACCTGATGAGTGGATGGCATTAATAGTATTATATCTTATATATAATATCGATTAGTATAACAATATTATCGAATTAGTATTATTGATATTTATAAAAATTGTTATTAACAACGGTAAATATTATTGTATCTAATACGGTAAAGAATTCAATTTGAGTGGGGGAACTCAAAGTTCATCACTTCCATCACTTCAAGGTACTATTTATGGTCGCAAGTGCTGATTTTGGTGAAGTCCCGCGCGACTTGACATGACCGTGGGCAACCCGAAACCGAAAATTCCTCCATCCCCGCGGGATCAAATCACAGCGTTTGACATGCACCAGCAATCAACAGCCTGCAGCTGAGCTAGGATAGCAGCAGCACTTCACACATTCCCCAAATGCTTCTACACATAAGAATGCTCAATCACTATAGCGCCGATGGACTAGGAGTAGTATCCTTCACCCTTCTCCTCCCCCCCCGCCCACTCAAGCTCTGTATAAGCATTGCTATATCCACCATTCTTCGACAGATATGTCTCAAACTCGTTCTCCCCAGGATACTTCTCGGAGCCCATAAAGAGCATGTGCTCCAAGTAATGAGCCAGACCTGGATACCTGAAAGATCGGCACAGTAAACCTGAAGGGACTCATAGACTAGGAACTTATTTTCTATCGAATTTATCTCTGTCGAGAGCCGATCTCCAACAGCCCACAGCCTATACGAGTCCTATTTCGTTACGAGTTAATCTACATGCTATAAAAAATTGGTGCTTGATAGTATATGACAGCCGCCTCCTCGAGTGGGGACTACAGCTCCCCCGCAACATGACCCAAATAATGGTTCAACGGGTAAAATGTGAAATTGAGGAAATTTTCCTCTGAATTTCCTGAACGGCATAGGTATAAATACCCCTACTCCTACTGTATAGGATCAGTAAAGCTTCCAACACCAACACTAACAGCCATAGCCGCCTTGGTCTTCAATTCATCATTTAATGGTAGTTGCACGAGGACCTGTAAAAACGTATGTCAATGCGAATTCAACAAAGTGGACAAATGCATAAGATAAAAACTTATTTATTAATTTACAAAAAGATCTGACGTAATATACCAGAGAAGGATTCGATACAGGAGTACCCAGCTCGAAACTCGCGAAACATACCGATAACCATGCCCGCCCGAACCGCCTCTTTCCACAAGTCGCGCACAGTATCCACTACGATTCACATTCCCAATGCCCTGATCAATTTGGTGCATTTAGTAACGAGCCATATCTCCCATTAAGGGGTGATAGAACAGCAGATACTCCCAGATGATCCGAGAACAGGGATACTAGAAAAGGGGATGCTTTTTCCTCCATAACAAACTCTCTACAAAAATTTAAATTGTATCTCTTCTGTGTTCCCTCTTACCGCTTCAATGCCGTTTTCCAGCTTAACTATCCTATACTGTCTCTTGTCATTCGGGCTTTTAGTGCTGTTGAGGTCAATTGCCGATATCGCCGACTGATCAACTCGCTGACGCTTTGACGGTATTTCCACAGCTGGTGACATTTAATACAAATAGACTACACCTGATGATAGGAAAGACTATCTGCTTTTGCACGATATCGGTCATACTAAACTCGGAGAGGAGTGATGACTTTATGGATCACTCAGTGCCTACTCGTAGCAATGCCGCAGCTACGCTAGGAACATCAACATGGATTGCACCTACAGTACGTGTCATCTAGAAATGTGCGCCGAAGGCGGGCAAATTTTTCGGCAGCCAGATCGAATTTCGTCGTATTTCCTTTTCTGTCGAATTCTACGACCTCGATTACCCATAAATCCCATAAGTCGGGCAGCCGACTTAGGTGCTGAACTATTGTAGTTTTTAGCGGGTAATGTCACACTTAGACGATAATCATTCACCAGAGGGGCAGCAATTGCGATCCTCATTAGAACCGAACGATTGGGAGTTGAATCGAGTAAGGATTCACTTGTAGGCTATTTCCTCTTCTTCCAGGTTGGTGTCTACATACCGTAATGACTATCAATGTGCAACCAAGATTAACTCAATGAAGTGATCATCTTCTTTGTTTCGGACAAGCGCTAATACAGTGGTGATCACCGAAACTTGAACACTTTCAACACAACATTCACATTAGAACTAACATTATTGTCAAACAGCGTCATTGATAGCAACACTCGTTAACATATATTATGACAAATACTTAATCCCAACCCTCGCCACCCTATCGAGCTTGGCTTTACTAAGTAGCGTTCGCTGTTGTTGGGCGGCAAGTTGATTAGAATTGAATATTTAACGTTAGAGTAACCGAGACAAACTGAAACCTCGAGCGATATATCTGCGAGACAATTTCAGTATTGAGTATTTTATAATTCCGGAATTGGTATAATTATCATGACAAAATTCTCGGCCGTTTCATCGTGATGGCGACGCACTGTAGAGAAGGATATGTGTTGTTCATTAGATCCCAATAGGTGCATTGACAGCCTCACAAGAAACAGAGAAATATTTCCGAAGAAAGAAAGTAATAAGGAGTTTTAATCCCGATAGATTCGATATAATCGTTAGTCTCAACGATTTACAGTTACCGTGTTTACCGAGGAGGAGAGTTACGAAAAATTGTTTCGAGAAAAAGCTTCTAGGATGAATTCACAGTCACATATACAGTAATATCAACTCCATTCAGTATCCAATATGGTACTGTGTGGCGGTGGTGGTGCTATGATGATGATGATTATTATTATTTGCACGTCTTTGGGGATCTTGAGGTTGTCTACTGCAATTTTGAGATATGTCTGGTATAGTCTTTATAACAGGAATACCGGAATAATACATTCTGAAGAATCCACAATAATTCCAATAAACGTGATTCTAATAGCACCCTCGACGTCTCCCCGAAAATGAAGTATGCAATTGCATGTATTGAGCAAATTCAATTTCCGTTAACCGTCTCCTGTTGATATATCTGTTAACCTCACCCTCCCCCCTCAGTTTGGCTATATACAATATGCGGATAATATCATTCCTAATACTAATAGACACAGCCACTGCTATCACCACACAGAGACAAGTCAACCGTTCGACAGGTCGACAGGACAGTGACCGTCCTACAGGATCACGTGAACTCAATGCGCAATTAGAGGTTTTGCAGAGGGAATCTCAGGAGATATTAGAACGAGCGGAAAGAATTCGAAGAGAGTTGAGACTTCGCCAAGAAGTACTGCAAAGGGGACGGGCCGCCGCCTGGGAACCAGAGGAGTAATGGTGATGTGATGGTGAAGGTGCCACCGCCAGGTGAGCTGAATTGAATGCAGAATCTACAATCGAGGGATATCGGTAACAGAATATTGCTCATAGTTGTTATTAAGGATAATCATATTGCGTTGGTGACACTTAGAAGGGGTGGGGCTGGAATGTTTGCCCTTAATGAACAACGCTGGCGAAAAAGCCCTAGGCGCCTTGATCGCACAACTAACGGCAAAAAATGAACATTGATACCTGAGAAGGGTTGTGCATGCGTGCAACTCACTTAACCTTCTATGAACTAAGGCTGCCATTGCCGGAGGGAAGACGGAACCTCTGGAGGATTATCAGACCGATCGACCTTCGAAAAGCTCTAGGATGGTATTCGAACTTCGAGCTCTAATTCTTACTATTGACTTACTATCCACCCCTTAATAGGATGGTCTTGCAACATATTTCATACCCTAGGGAATGCCTACGGCTAGTCGTAGAGATAAACGATATCCCTGAAATGAGTTCGGGAGGTAGTCTCCATCTCTGGAGAGTATCGCAAAAGCCTGTGATTCCCTTTGTGTTGCAACAACTGAGTAACCCAATTGCTTTAGAGTATTCGAATATACACACCTCCAGTAGTGTTCTACATATGCTCTTAAGAAATGTGGATTTAGCCCTAGTCCGGTAAAACTATCGCTGGTTTTGGCATCAGCACTGAAGAGTGCCCTTCTACGGGTTTCACCAGCCAGAGTGTCACCTAGCCCCCTAGATACATATATGTTCCATGGGGAGCAAAGCAGTGTTGCTGCTGCTGCTGCTGCGATACACTGGGAATCTTGCTAGAAAATAATCCTGGGCCAGAAAGGAATGTCAAATGCGTTTCTTTTGGGAACTTCCTAAATTACTCTACGACTCGAACCTCGAACCAGGACAGGTGAGAAATATTGAAGAATAATCTGAACCTACTAAACCACATGTCGATCGTATATCACTTCCTTATAGTTCTGAACCTACTAAACCACATGTCGATCGTATATCACTTCCTTATAGTTCTGAACCTACTAAACCACATGTCGATCGT
>JAAPAO010000166.1:31893-59037 GCA_013115145.1 Perkinsus chesapeaki
ATATCGTATATCACTTCCTTATAGTTCCAAGCCTACTAAACCACATGTCGATCGTATATCACTTCCTTATAGTTCCAAGCCTACTAAACCACATGTCGATCGTATATCACTTCCTTATAGTTCTTAGTCGTAGTAATCGGAGAAGTGTCAAAGAGTTAGTTGGGTTAGAAAATACCGGATACGTTGACTCGAGTGACCGGATGAACGCTGCTTCAATGAGAGAATGCTTCGGGTGGTAGAAATCTTCATCATCCTGTTATAAATTATCATTCGACGCCGATGAAAAATACACAGTGCGATATATTTTGGTTCAAAAATAATACCATTGAATACTAGCCCATCAACGACGCTTCGCGGGGATGTCCGGATGATTTAGGCGTCAATGCCTCACAGTATTATTATTGAACTTTGTATTAAACCGACTACCGCCCCCCCGTGTTTAGACAAGATAAGTCGCACACTCCTCTTGAAGTGATTCACTCATCAAAAAGTAGCTTCCGACAATACGCCGCGACTTCTGAAACGAGCGCCATTTCGTCACGTTTTCGATCTAGATACCCTCGACGTCTCCCCGAAAATAAAGTATGCAACTGCATGTATTGAGCAAACCTAATTTCCGTTAACCGTCTCCTGTTAATATATCTGTTAACCTCACCCTCCCCTCTCAGTTTTGTTATATACAATATGCGGATAATATCATTCCTAATACTAATAGGCACAGCCACTGCTATCACCACACAGACACAAGTCAGCATGGAGGGCGAGCGGGAACGAGTCTTGGCGGAAAGAGCACGAGAAAGACGAGAAGAAAGACGGCGGAGAAGGGTTGCAAGGAGGAGACGAGGAATAGATGAGGGGGCAGAGACGATGGAGGAAATCCAAGCTAAGCAACCTGAAGAGTAACCTTGGAACATCTTGCTGCTCAAGTCCTGTATACTATATCTGCCGACTTCAAACCAAAACCAACAAGGAGAATCGTCCTTCCGCGATCGCTGTTATTCTGCAAGTGTTGCGTTTGAAGGTAAATGATATATTCATACAAACGATGAGGGACCGAAAGATCGAGAGGAACAACCTATCTTGTTAACAGAGGGTAAGCCGCAGCTCACTATGACATACTTCAATCATGGCGTGATTCGGGAACGTTAGAACTCCAACGTCAGGTGATAGGCAATGTAAAAGCTCTACACCCTTCAACACTGCTCGGCATTGCTTGATTCATCGAATCTACACAGTGCGTAAGATATCTTCGAGGCAGACGATCGCTGCTATTGATGGCCGCCAAGGAGTCAACAAAACCGTTTCGGAAAAGAGACAGAAAATTTCCGGAATTTCTAGCCCAACTCAAACGTTGTCAAAGCAACGGAGCATATGAGGAGATGATACCGCCAAGCAGGAAGCAGTTCTCCGGGAGAGGACAACAACCGCCTGCACTTGGACAATCTCACAAGCTTTCACAACAACCGCCTGCACTTGGACAATCTCACAAGCTTTCACAACAACCGCCTGCACTTGAACAATCTCACAAGCTTTCACAACAACCGCCTGCACTTGAACAATCTCACAAGCTTTCACAACAATCGCCTGCACTTGGACAATCTCACAAGCTTTCACAGTATATAATCAATTGAAAACGGCGTATCCAAAGCCGAATAGCAGCACTCCCGGCATCCCCACTAAACATGAACACAATACGCTTTCAACAACAAGGGTTACAATATTGCTAGTTTGTTTGCCAGTACGTTCCGAATAGTAGTAAGCGACTTAATCTTCTTTACACATCAAAAAGCCAATCCATAATCTGCCACACTGGTGCCATCATACCTTCTACTTGCGGGGCCAGTGAGGCTGTCAAACGCGACTTGTTAGAAGTATCACCGTCTTGCTGTGTGCCCGAAGCTGGCAATGTGTACCCGACGTCATTCGTATCTTCATCAGCTCCCGAATTAATCAACTGACCATCAACTAACCATATCATTCGCTCACTCTAACACACTCCCTCACCGTGAACGACGAGAAGAAGGAGACAATTTCGGACACAATACACAATGCTGCCTTTGCATGATATTTCAGGTATAATATAAACGTATCGATAAGCCTGTACAGAAACAACTTAGTCTACGATGGAAGATGGCACACTGTACAGGAGAGGACCGTGTCACACAATCACTATTATATTCACACTTTGCCACCTTCGTGAAAATGACCTTCATGGCGATCTATCATCCGCCGCATGCCAACACCCCACCCTCCACTGGTGCTACTTCTACGAACTACCGTCATCTACATGCCTATAATGGCGGTCACTTTGATCCCATCTACCCTATCATCCTACAGTTCTTACCGGACTAGTGCAAGGCACAATACCAATCATAGTTCCCTCGAATAGAACACTGCCAGACAACTGTAGACAGTTACGAGCTGCTGCTGGTGAAGGGAGACAGACTGACACAATAACAACTATAATACCGTGTTCATAATGAATAAGACCAACGGTAGTATGATCATATCTTCTGAATAATTTTGAACTGAAATATTTACAGTGCGAACCAAATTTCAGAAAATAGGATCTGCATGACGGTCTGGTTCCTACAGTAGAAGTGGTCGGTATTCCCGCGACTCGGCAATAAAGCTTCTGTCATACAACAACGATCATCGCGATTGCTCCGCAGCCCCAATCACAGCAGAACATACATAACCAAACTCTTCTGTGTATATTTACCGTGCATAAAGTTTCCATTGCCAACCCGACACTCCGCAATCTTCTCTCCCAGCACTGCCTCGATATGATGTCGAACCTAATCGATTAGATGCGCATGCGTGCAACTTATTTCTTACCGCGACCGCCATCGCCGGGGCGAATCCGAAAACCGTAACCCAACATCCAGAAGATCTTCCGCTTCCCATCGAAGCGAGGCCGCCGAAGGAGCCTCCAGCCACCGGACCAAACTGAGCAAACAAGTCGTCGGAACGCAGTTAGTTGGCAACTGTTATATTTTAGCCGATCTCCAACCAAGCAGTTCTAGACAGGTGTTCTGCTGATTCCCTACTACCCCCGAGTCCTCTGCCGTATACGCTCCTGCTCTGTTCTGTAGAACTCCACTGGTATCCAACAACCCCCCACTTCTTGAAGTTGATTTAGTGGGGAAACTAGAGAACATCTGAAAAAGTGATGGTAAGCATCAACACGAGCCTTCAGCCCTGAACCCCCATGAGTGGTTCCAGTTCCGCCGCCGCCCGACGAGATGCTCATTTGTATATTCAAATCCAAAGCAATCACTACTAGCCATTCTTATGCAGATTATGCTTATGCAGATCAATTGGGCTTGTCCTCAGAGATGGCCGGTAAAAGGGCACTGTGTTCGCGCTTTAAAATTAAAACAACAATAAGAAAAGGTCGTTCTCATGCCAGCGTATACAGGCTTACAGTAGGGATATCATCGCAGCCAGGTGGAGGCAAATCTTCCCGCCCGCCGGCATACTCGAGGGGATCCCCGCCACCCATGTACCCTCGAGAAGTTGGTGCACCTATAACGGTAAAATAATTAAACGCCTGAATAGTAAAATCCTGGTGCTCATCGTGGTTAGAAATACCACGAATTGACGGATTTGAAGAAGCGGAAGAGCTGAGTCATGTGTTATGTGTTATAATATGACTATAGTGTAATGATGTAATATAGAGTAGTAGCAGCAGCACTGGGATGACAAGTAGTCTATAGCTTGTATACTGTACACTAAACTTCCAATTTACAACGAGCAATGGGTCTCTCGCAACTGCGTACTCAAACTACAGGGCAATGCAACGATCAAGTCCTTTTATATTATCATACAAGCAAAGCAAGAGATTGAGAGTATCGATTCGAGACCATTGGATGATTCCACCGTATGACCTGTATCCCCGAATAACTCGGCCTGCTGCCGTTGCTGCTTCAGCCCATATGTCGACTGCTGTTCCGTATGTTTCCTAAGATGCCTATCATCATCTGCATATCCACTGCTACCAAACAGACCGCCTCGAGGAGGAGTGTCATTAGACGGGGGAGGCCGAAACATAATAATGATTAAATACCTAACGCAAGTGCTGAACCAGCAGCAGCTGATGATGATATTGCTGTACATTTTCTCTTCTTTCACATATAAAGTTCCTATATAAAGTTCCTATATCAAGTTCCTATATAAAGTTCCTACATGAAGTTCCTATATAAAGTTCCTATATAAAGTTCCTATATAAAGTTCCTATATAAAGTTCCTATATAAAGTTCCTATATAAAGTTCCTATATAAAGTTCCTATATAAAGTTCCTATATAAAGTTCCTATATAAAGTTCCTATATAAAGTTCCTATATAATGTTCCTATATAAAGTTCCTATATAAAGTTCCTATATAAAGTTGGTATATAAAGTTGGCATACAAAAATAGGGAGCGTAACCCTACTAGTAATCCCATAAATACATAAACCTTTTCTAGTGCTACTTCTTATAAAAGCTATCAGCCGACAACAATATCTATTGCAATCGTTCTTCGATGGTTGCTCATCTATAGTACTCCGCGACCTTCCTTCCTTCATCCACACTACCATATGCTACAATAGCTCAAGTGAGATTGGAGGTACGTTGAGGCGAAACTGTCCCTTTACGGCTCTTATAAATCGACAGGCAGTCCTTCAATTGGGAATTACTAGAACCAAAAGACAATGGAGTAGATCCACAAAGGTAAAAAATATAATAGACCGACTACCGATTCCAGTGGAGTAGCGGATAATAATACCAATGGTCAACATGGTGCATATCTTAGCTTGAACCGTGCAAAATACAAAGTAGGTTACCTCATGTAGGTCAAGACGGGTATCAAATAAAAACCGCTTCCCATGTATCGATCCACTCTCCATCGATCGACCCCCTTCTAGACAGGGGACTGAACCCATCACAAATTTGTCTCCCAAAGCAGCGTTCCAATCCGAATGTCGGCAATTTCGCGGCGCCTCTCATTTTCCCACAAGGCATAGCCCAAACCTCATCATCGTTTCTCGATGATCTTCTTGTTGCCTTCAACCGCTCATCATTGCCTGCCCCAGTTATCCACACTCCCCCCTGCGGCCTCGCAAACACACGGTGCCAGGCCGTGGGAGCTGCCGACCGTCTATGTGGCATAGGGAAGGGACCAAGACACGTCGGCTTGTCTTGGAGATCGACAACCCATAGAGCCCAGTGGCCACTCTTCTTAATATACGCCAATACGTACGCGACGGGTCTCTGCTGATTGATATCGATTGAGGCTGCGGCGCAGTCGCCAAGTGTGCCGATCTCCTTCCAACCGCTACCTTCATCCCACATGGCAACCGACCGCATACCTGGTGACATGTCTAGTACAACTATAAGACGGTCAAAGGCCTCTCCTTTAGCCCTATACGCGGCGAAACAATGGGGGACAGATCTTGTGCGACAAATGACCTCTACCTCAGGACCATTCATAGGGATCCTGGCGATTCTGAAAGGCCCCCAAAGGCCGTAGACACAATTCGTGCCAGCGGTGAGAAAGAAGAACCGAGAGCGGCCGCCAGAGACCATCAGCTCCTCATCCACCCAGTCGCGGGAATAGCGATACACTCCAGAGCTGCGAGCGCAGATTATTCGACCGTCGGGAGCCATACAGGCGACATCCAACGGACCTAGTACGAATCTTGCTTTATTCGACCTATGTGGTATCCTTCTTTTAACGGTGAGACTGTTAACTTCACAGATCCAGCGAGGCAACGGCCCTTCCCCGTCAATTGTCGACACACCTTTCAGTAGCATGAGTCCATTCCCATCAGGCCTCCTCAAGCACCTTCTAACATTCATCGTCGGGACTCTACTCACTCGCGCGAATCCAGCCATAACTGGCCTCGAGTATGACCATATTATCACCAATAAATCCTCGGGGACATCTACACAATTTGAAGATATCTTTTGCAAGGTTAAGGCGACCCGATGAACTTCTGACGGAATGGCGGGTGACCTGGCATGCATCTAAACAACTGAAGCAAAGATACGCCAGTAGCCAAGACCGTAAAGCTCGATCCGTGAAGGGCATAGATAATGGTACCCATACACGACCTAAAAGGATTCCAGATATCAATTACAACAATACCACCTTAAAGGCTCTCGATCGTTACGTGCTTCATCACGAAGCTCAACTGTTACTACGTAACGGCACCCCCCTTAACTTTCAGCACCCTATAGGGAACTGGCTTCGATATGCACTGGACATATCGGAGGGACATATCGTATGAGCCTCAGTCGATAAAACTATCAGCATTATAACAGTGCTAACGCAGCCCTATTAAGAGCTTGTGCCATCTACAGTCATAAGAGAGATAACGTGCATCATCGCCTGCCAGCCAATAGCATCTTCGTTACATACAAAACCCTACCTACTCCTTTATAAAACTCAATCAACTATCAAGTATCTTCCTAGAAAACATTACGGTAAACCTGGGTAGTCAGTAATGAGCTGCTGTTGACTTTCACTAGTCCTCAGTAAAAGATATCCTACACATTCACGACGACAAGGTACTAGGAAAGTATTCCACTCGAGGTTGATGAGCATATCGTATTAACCGAATGGCTCAAATCAACGTTTGTGGTCGTAACAAGTATAATGCTACATTTGAAAAAAGGGCTTCATCATCGGTCTTCAATCGACGATCAATTCGATGCTATATCGATTATAGTAGTTCAGCAGTCGTAATGCTTGAGAAACTCCTGGGCGGCCTCCTTGTCTAGCTTGATGGCCAGCGAACCGACCTTCTGCAAATCTTTCAAAGGTGCCTTAAAGATAAGATCCGCCAGCCACGTAGGTTGACCCTCTTCTGGACCAACAATATGTTCACCTTCGGAAATCAAAGTATTATTGCTAACAACCTCAACTCCCTCCATGTGGTCCCATTGCCTCGTAAATGAAAGATCAGATATCTTTCCAGACTTCAATGCATTTATAGTAGAGCATGCTATAGCGTATCTTTGGTCAAAAGGTAGCATCACAGGCACACTGGGAATTCCCACAGACAACAGGAGCTCCTCGTCGACCAGATCAACACCATTGGCAATCTTGTTCATCATGTGCACAGGTCCACCACCGAGCCTGGCATTGACCTCGATAAGCTTGGGGCCTCGACTGGTGTACTTCCCTTCAACATGGAAAACACCATCACTGAAGCCCATAGCCGATACAGAGTCGACAGCCATCTGCCTCAGACCTTCGACCTCATCATTAGCAAGCATACTGGGCATTACATCCCACGTCTCCATAAAGTAAGGTTCAACAGTTGGGCCATTGTCATGGACAGCGGCGTACACACATTTACCATTACACATAACAGTGTCAATGTCGACCTCGGCACCGTCAAGATACTCTTCCAGCATAAAGCCGCCAAATTGCACCTTAGGGCCACCGGAGAGGTCTCCAACGTCCTCGCTGAACTCGCCATCAACAACAACCATATTGGCAATTAGATCGTATGTCTCCTTATAGGTCTTTCTGAGGTCATCCATAGAAGATACCTTCTTAACGCCCTGGGAGGCCGAACCACATAAAGGCTTCAAGACAGCTGGGAACCCAACAGCCTTGGCCGCCGCATCTAGATCCTCTTCAGATTTGATAAGGTAGTTCTCAACACTTGGCAGACCGGCCCTCTTCAAAGCTTGTCGAGCAGCATACTTGTCTCTAGCGGTCATGATGGACTTCTCAGAGGCACAACGAAGCCCTAGAGCCTCTCCTATCTTAGACATGGTTTGAAGGCAAAGCTCATAGAAGGTACAGATACCATCAATACGATCAAGCTGCTTCAGAGCAGCGACGGTCTCCTCGCATACCTCATCCTGGTCAGGTGACATAATATCAATAGGTATGAACTTAAAGGCTTTGCCTTCTTCAACCAAGGAGTTACACCAAGCATCTGGCTGGTCTACTAGCACCACATTAACACCCAAATCATGGGCACGTTCATATATGAATCTCTTGCCGGGATAACCCGTACCGTAGAACACAATAGTGCTGCCCTTCAGCAGCCTGAGACGAAGGTCTTGAGATTCCTGCGTTCGAGCAGTTAGTAGTTCAACAGGTATCTTGGCCAACATAGAGTAGTCGGTACCAGGGAAAAGGGTAGAAGGCTGATCCACAGACGAGTGGACACTGGCAGTGTCTTCCTCGGTGGTAGAAGCGTCAGAGGGGGGAGCGCTGGTCGCCAAGGTCTTTGAGTTCAGACTAAGATCGGCAGATTGGAGAGCAAATGCCATGAGGAAAAAGTACTAAAGGCAATTAATAATGTAATACACCGTTTGGACAAAAGATTCAAACAAGGTCGGATTGGATACTGCTCTAGCGCCAGAACACAACGCAGTATGTGATTCGATCGCCCTACCGGTTGGCTAGGAAATGCTAGTCGCGGGTTGCATTATAAAAACTCCCTATTAGAGAGTCTCTAATATAGTAACCATTTTATTAAATCATTTAGTGCGTATATCGGTATGAAATCATGAGACTAGAATAACGTAACGACTAAGAGCACCATTTGTCGAACAATGCGCCCAATTGTCGATGGTGTTGTGCGATAGGGCTACAATGATAAATAGTAGGATAATATGGTCTCAAGCAGCATGCAAGTCATTTAATACACTGGCAATATCAAACTCATTAGAATATGTGCCAAGACATGAAGGAAGACTTCAGCCGACCTATCCCCACAAGAAGTTTGTGACCGTTAAGGAATATCAAGAGAGTTCAAGAGAAGCAAGATCTTCTCGTGACACTCGTAATTGTTCGTACTATCTGACTTTCAGGTTTTACTGTCCACCATGGCCGGTAGCTCTCTAGTAACCGTTAAGCCTGGGGAGATAACCTTCCCCACGACCCTCTACCAATCGGTTACTACTATTCTCAGGCTTGATAATAAAACAGACAAGAAACGCTCTGTTGCTTATAAGATTAAAACCACTGCTCCTCGGAAGTATCTTGTTCGTCCTTCTAGCGGTGTCATTGGCCCTGGTGAATCCGCCGACATTCAGATCATCCTTCAGCCTCAAACTGCAGACCCCTCCAACGATCATGATCGCTTCCTTATCCAGACGGCTGTGTCCAAGTCTGGCCGCTCACTCGACCGCGAGGAATGGGGCAAGCTTGCTAAGGGCGAGGTTGAAGAACAAAAGATACGCGTTGTCTTCAAGGCAGCACCGGCAGCATCTGAGCCTTCCCCGGAGGCTCCCAGCGGTGGTGATGGCAGCGATGACCTTCGTGCTAAGTACGATGAACTTATACAATACACTTTGAGCGTTGAGAAGGACAAGAGAAGGCTAGAAAAGGAAATAGAAGCAGTAAGTGGGATAACCATATGTTTATTGGTATTAGGATTTATATCGGGGATCTTATATACTTATCAATATTTATATTATTATTATCAATTAATTGTTGTTTTATATTTGCAATCTTGTATATTGATCAATATTTATCAGCCATGTGTTCAATTACAAGGTGAACCCATGTTGTTAGCGTCATTTAGGTTAAGCAGTCTGGCCAAGGGTCTTCGTCCGTCGGTGGTTTTTCTACGGTGACTTTATTAATAAGTATGATGATTGCTGTTATACTAGCCAGAGTTGCTGCATTATTCGGCTACTAATCAATGACATCTCCACGGAGTGCGCTCCAATTCAGACATTGCACATGAAAAGCTTCAATCCTATCAACTTGTTGCGTTACCTAGTCAATGCTCGAACACGGCGATAGATGAAGGAAGGCGGCGGGCTTTCATAGGCGTTAAATTGACCGAGAAATTCCCACTTTATGGGAAAACGAAAGAAAACTTGGAAAAAATAACAAGAACGTGTTGAAACAGTTGCATGGATGTAAGCAGGGAAGCAGGCGAAAGTGGTGTTGGTCTATAGTAGTTTGACTATGTTCAGTGGCATAGGCCATTCACAATCAACTAGGGACGTCCAAAGGGGTCAAGGTCTCCGTGACACGATAAGGAGATATGGCTGCACCTTGGGCATGCAGATGGGTGGTGCTAGGAGGTAAGTGGGAAATAGCAGATCAGTAGGGAATCAGGTAGGCTGTAGGACAAGCTCTATCGGAAGTCTATCTCAATTGAACGGTGGAGTGCAGCAACAGCAGCAGCGTTGGGCTGGAGCCACTATGGAAAGGGGATCGGTGGCATCATCATCATGTATAAATAAGCCTGCAGGATTTGGTACACGACTGGAGGTAAGGTATGTTGGGCAAAAGAGGGAGGAGGAGGCTTTGAGGAACGAGTACAGGTTTATCTTTCCAAGCCGCTCTTTTTATATATAGCCTTCATTCTGATAAGATATGATTATAACATATATAAGTATGTAACTTATAATATAGTATAATTAATATATTATATAGTATATAATTAGTATAATTAATATATTATATAGTATATAATTAGTATAATTAATATAACTTATAATTATGATAAGATTATAACATCTGATAAGCTCCTTTTCCTTTATAGCGGGCTTGCTTATATGTTTCTACCTCTTATCTGCGTAGGGCTCTCCTTTCCTTTTCTGTAGAAGTTAACCCCTCTCAGGACGTTTCCTCTAGCTCGGTCGTAGAGCCTCCACCACCAAAGCGTCGGCTCACAGTCGGCCATCTCATTGGTCTGTCACAGTCCCAGGCAATAGAGCCAACCTTACCCTCTAATAACGTATCAATACCATTCACACAGTTCGACTCCACTAATCCTGGGTTGAGCCTGTCACTTGAAGGTAGTAGTAGGGCTTTGAATCGGCGCATCGGAAAATGGGTAATCAGCGGAGCCGACGCCGAGTATCGCTGATACCCTACCACCGACCCTCCCACCGTCACCGAGACCGAAGGATCGAAGACAAGAGCAGACAAAGGTATCTTTTCTGTTGATATTGCGGGCTAGGTTATTGGCAGGTCGGAGGGGGACAGGCGACACAAAAGACAGTCGAGAGGAGAAGTCCTATGAAGCTGGATATGGGGACGCAGATGTCTGCGTGTAGGGGAAACTTTGATGAAGATGAGGATGATGAGGGCAAGCTTGACGGAAAGGAAGGAATAAGTGGGTTCAGCTCGATCATCGATGGCCACACTTTACCTCCAAACACCTATTAATGCAATCTATGTTAATAAATACTAGGTATCTACTCTAATATCTCTGAACATTCACTCTATCACTATTCACTCTATAAACGAGCAGGATTGGTAGGATCACACTTTAACCACACAAAGTAGTCGATGGACTCGGAGGAAAATGTAGCCCCAAAGAAATCGAATAAATAGCACTTTCGTGTTCCACAAAGATCTACATCTCTTGTTTCTGTGTAATGACTCATTGGGACTGATGAGTAGATGGCCGAGTAGCTTGCAGTGTACCCTACTATGAGCGGCGGACTGAAATGTTGCTTATCCGAGATATATACAGTTACGGGATAAGTTGGACAATGCGTATACACGTATGACATATAGTATATCCTACTGGTATCGCCGCCCGATGTGATATTATCCTAGCATCAGCTCAATCACAGACGTCAAGTGTCTACTCATTTCACAGTGCTGCTAGCGCTTGCTCATTGCCATACCACGCTCGTATCCTAGCTCCTCCTCAGGCCTGAGTCAGGCCTCGACCGAGGTTTCCTTTTCTCAAGTTCTTGACGCCGTTAACGAATCCCGAGCTTTCATCGACCAGCGTCTCGGAGAGGCTCACCTTAAGTTCAAAGATACTTTTGAGGTCGCCACGAGAGTAACAGCACAATAGTGATTTCACACAAAGAGTGGTCTCGATTAGGCGATTGTGGGCGAAGTGGTGGCGCAGGAATGTGCGAAGTTGAAGGCTGAAATGGCTAGAAGTATAAACGATAGCAAACAGGAACTCTGGCAGGAGATGAGGTCCATTCAGGAAGGACTAGATACCGAGCTGAAAGATCTTGGTGAGCTTTGGCTCTAGTTTTCAGCTGAAGAATCTAGGGCTTGTTGAAGTACACAGATGTAGGTGTGAAAGTCGAAGTGGTGCGGCGCATAAGTGACCACGAAGATATCCTGCATGAGCTTGCCAAGCTTGTTGGCATTGAAGAGTCTTGCCGAGAGACCAAGGAGCGACTAGACCAGATGGAGAAGGCCTGGATCGAGCGTAAGTTATCAGGTGATGCCATAGTGAGGATCTTCGGGCAGGTCTGGCCAAATTGAAAGATACTTCTCGAGCCTGCGTGCAAATGACGCCTCCGAGGACGGCGATCTCGAGACGTCCCGTGGAGTCTGGGCAGTTTGCACCGCAGCGACGAAGCGCTAATGTTCTTAGTGTGCGTGACGAGCATGTGCATAGAGCGACTAGGCTACCTGTGGCCATTCGACCATCTACTGCCAGGTAAGGTACCTTATTAAGTGATGGAATGCTCGATGCTGTCTGACACGAGACACTGTCTAGGGAAAATCTTGCCCAAGTTCTTGCCTTGTTCGTATTTGAACTTCTATTTCACAGACAGGCACGATTAGATTGAAGCTTTGAAATTGACTCTGCGAGTGACTGAGATGACTCAGAGTGAACGCGTTCACCTCATCAGATGCTGAGTGGTGTGCTGTGGTTTTCGTTATATCGGTTATGTACTTGCGTGTTGTCATAATACGCGTCACCTGTGATTAGCCAATCGCATAAATCAACGACTTATAACCGTCTGCTGATCGGCCAATGTTGAGCCTGTCTCTCAGATCGGAGCTTCCTACAACCCGCGAGGGTATCCTGTCCTCTTCAGCTGCTGTGTCACGTAGCAATCGCCCTCAGCCCGACAGAAGAAGGTCTACTCGTATTCGCGCCCTCGCCGAAAAGAACGACAAACTTACTGAGCCTGGAAAGCCTGTACCGGTAGCCAAAGCGAAGGCTAAGGCGAAGTCAAAGGGCAGACCGAAAGGGAAGGCGAAGAAGAGGCCCGCTAAGGCCATTGAAGAGCATAAGCCTTTGGAGAAGATAGCAGAAGTTCCTACTGTAGAAGTTCCTACTGTGGCGCCTAGGCTATCATTATTGAAGCGTCATAGACGCGCATTAGAAGCTTAATCTTTTAGGCGTATAACTGTGCATGGTATATTGTGTGCGTTACATTATTAATGTGTCATTATAATAATAAATATGGCATTAATGTTTCAATATAAACTTGGGGTACTTTGGTTATATAAAGTTCTATAATCATCATCAACCGTATAATCAACCTCATTATACCATGATCGGTCCAGGGAGTAAGGACTTACATGAAATTAACAAATCTATGTTGGTATTTCAATATGGGCTTGTAAACATGAGCTTCGCGTACATCTTTCAACATTGTTTGAGTATCAGCTAATTCACGATTTTCGACTTATGGGCGATCTCTATTAAAAATGCGCTGAACCACCGTGCTTCGCTCCGCTCATCTTTTGTTGCGTGTTTGAATCTTTTATACAATGTGGTGCGGCGGCACTGAGTACTTACTCTCTTTCCTATAATCAATACCACTAAAGGAGTGTTTGGCGAACGGGTTAGTGGGGTAACTTCGATTGATAAATAATTGAGAATATCCGGCCATATTGGGTAGATTTATAACTCCAAGTAGAAGAAGTCTGGTGTGACATGACAGTTTGTAACTTATCTCGACGTTTGCAGGTAATTGCTGCTGTTGTTCACATATGAGCCAGCAAGTCACCACCACCACCTCATCATCATCAGCTGCTACTCGTGTTATACTGCAGCCAAATAGAGTAGCGCTTGGAGCCAGAGGGGAGGCAGCCAATAGAGTTGTCCGGTTAGTGGCAGCCGGTGGAGCACTTAAAAGAAGTGTCAGGCGGAAAAGGGAACCGTAGTTACTGGGACAGAGGGGAGGGGACTGTGGTGTACTATGAAATTATAAAAGGAAAAGTAGGTGAAAAAAATCGGCAAAATTCTGGGTTAGAATTCTGCTCTATGATAACCCTTTCGGGATGCTGATATGATGAAGACTTCATGGTATAAGGATGGTCGAAGTAGCGCCTACTTCACGGTGAACCTTGGAGGCCATTGGTCCTAGAAAAGGGTATCAATGCACGGATTTATGCACGTAAAAGCACGCGGTTAAGATGCGTATCAACCTCTCTGCGTAGTTGATACGGAGCTTGGATACGCGTATGGATTGTTGCGTATCCTTAATGCGCAGTTATGGCCAATGGATGTTGTTCTTGTGAAAACCCCGGTCCGTCTCTGTCTCACGAAAGAAGCAGCGCGGGGCATGTGATGAGTAAAGGATAAACCTCTCAGGGAGGCCATGCAGCGTGATCGTGCACCGTCCGGGAATGCTCCTAAGAAAGTCCGTCAAGAGCTGACAGTTCCCAGACTCAATCGATCGAATTAGTACCCGAGCATCAGGGCCACATTGAATCTGAGATTGAACAAGCTATTCATATTGGCTATTGGAAACCTTCATCTTATCAGCGAGATTGAGGAAGGGTGTGACAGTGATATATCATTTCTGTTCCGGGTCATGCTGAACTAAAGTTGGCAAAGCAGATCAGCTTCTTGATCTCACTGTGAGGATCAGAAAAGGCAAAGCTATTGAAATGCGCGAGATTCCTCAATACTTATAGTTTCTCAAATATTTATCTGGTACCTATGTTGTCATTAATCTCATTATGAAGAACTAGGTAGAATCATCTATCTGCAAAATATCAATAGTAAAATTAGACCTTCGCCCCCACCCGATTCGCTCACCTGATGAACGTTCTGAGTGTCGTTTTGGTGATTCGTTATCGACGAGGTTCTTGTTAGGTCCGTATCTTCAAGCTCAAGAGCTCCAACAACGTCACCAGTAACCGGTAGTAGTACTCGAGGCTTAAGCAAGCGCCAGAAGACCGTGGATCGTCATAGTGGGAAGAGTTCCTCTGTGCGTCGAAGTCCGTTGCGGAAGGGGGTGCGAGTATTGGAAGAGGAGGCCATGGGCGAGGCTGGTCTAGAAGCCCTGAGTAGTATTGGAGATGTTAATTCTGAGCGATCTCAGCCTTGTGAACCTCCGAGTTGAATGCTTAAATCGCTGAACTAATGCTGCCATATGGAGTTGGCGGAGCGTATATCTGTTGAACTTCTTCATGGCATTCACGCGGTTTGATGAAAAGTTAAACTAGATTCTTAAGCCTCCTCATTCCTATTCAAATGACACTGTACGTATAGGTTACTGCCAGCTGATATTGAAGCACATGTGGACCTGAGAAATTTTCTAGACATTGGAGTGGGTATTCGGTTTGCTATAGGTGATGATGAAGTTGGCGCTGGTGAGTGGGCATCTGAACGCAGTTGGAGTCCAAGCAAGGTTGCCCAGAAGGTCAGACTCACGTGGTAGTGCTAGTTAACTACTTATCAATGGTCAGACATGCGAGGGACCACCGGTCGCTGCTGAGACATCGGATCCAGCTGGGTGGGTTGGTTTCTTGAACGCTTAGTGGTGAGTGTCCTGAAGGTCAATGAAGTCCGAGGAGGACCCTGAAGCAGCGCTGCCGACTGAAGCAGTATCCAAGGTCCATGACTATGTGTGGAAGCATTTCCAGGGCAATGGCGATGATGAAAGGCTGGAAATTATAGCGGAAGTTGGACAAGTAATAACTGGTGTATTGTGGGGGGGGGTATTTTACAGCTTCTTGTGATTCGTAATTGACCCTAATCGTGACCCTACAACGATATGATCGTGATATCGTAACGTACACAACGTACGTTTGTACGATACGTAACAAGCGTCAACAAACAACGGTGACGATAAATTTGATAGCCATTATAGCATTAATCGTTTCTATTCCCTACTCGTAAGTTCTCTGGAGGATTTCACTCCGCTATAGAGGCCATGAGGCGGTCTGCATTATTTGGCAGCTTCATTTTCTACAGCGGGCTACCTAATCGGATGCTATCAAATTAGCAAGGCATTATGGTACAGTACCACTGAGGGCACAGCTAACTGCTGTGGGAATGCATGAGCACTTATTATCTCAGGTATTGCTAGAAGATTCAGCCAAGTATTGCGATAAGGTGAGTGTGTGGTTGTATTCTCATACCGCTCCTTCCGTAACGAAGTTTTAAATGTATGGTATGGCTATCCTCAGACTTCCATGCTTGAGGAGTTGGCAGATTTGGAGCCGATTATCGGCGGACATGAAGCGGTCGATGAGTAATAAATCGGGGTCATTCTTCCGGCCAATCCAAATCGCGATACCCTTCTTAGTGAATATGATGTAGAATTCTATAGGCAGCAGGGCGGCTAGTAGACTTCATTCTGAAAATATTTTAATCGAAAAGTTTCTGATTTTGAAAGCAATCTTTTATTATGCATGACACACCTGCAGTCCTGCTCGGATTTACGTGACAACAACACTTTACACAGATTAGTGCACAGCTTTTCGCGGGCCATTCCGGAGGGATTGTGGTTGTGAGAATTTTGTTTCTGTCCACCGAGCATCTCTCTTCTTAAATCCATTTCAATATAACACCTCAAGTGTGCTTCTGCTTGTATATAGTGTATTGGCGCTCGGGTGTTGAGCTGTCTGGCAGTCTTTTTTCTGACCTTTGTGACAGTGTTCTTGGCGAAACTGCTCGGGGATAGGGCGATGCGAACATATACCTAAGTTCCGTGAACTTTGTTAGGAGGTATTCCAGCGCTGGTTAGTTTCAGATATTCAGCACATTCTCTTATTTACAACACTAGGAACAGTATTGACAGTTCTGATTGTCAATGACACACGGTCATTGACACATGTCAATGAAATGAGTCAAGTCCATGCCAAACTAGTCATGCCACATGACTAGTTTTGCTCACTTCTATTTTGTTAGTGATATAAAATTTAGAGAGCGTCTCATCAGGTTTGTGAATTATCTCTTGTCTGTTCGTGAAGGAGTAAGTGATACGGCGGAGGGAGCAGTAAAGGGTAATAGGGAGGGTTGCAGAGGAGGAGTTGATATCAGCCTTGAATTGAGGCTATTAAGGCCTAATCTGATCCTTTAATCTATTAAGGCCCTTAATAGACTTGAAGGGCTGTCGTTGGCTCCACGAGAGTCTCGTGAACTCGTAAGAAATGTGAGTCGCTGGAGAGCCACCGGGGCAAGGCTGAAACCTAAAGGAAGAATTTACTGAAGAAAACCATCTGGGGTGGGAGCGAACGCTTCGATTGTGTTTAAATTGAGAGTGAATAAGTTAGGTATAGAAATATGTAAATAAGTATAGGTAGAGGGTTGTCGGAGGGTGGTTATTCAGGAAGTCGTGGAGATCGTAGCTTAGGAATGATCTAAAGTTATAGAATTTGTGAAAGTGACGAATTTTGGCAACGTATTTCTGTCTTATTGATAATAGTGTGAATGATGCATCCTCACAGCTCATCTAGCGTTACTATAGTCAAGAACATCACCTGGCGCTTTGACAGTTTGAAAAACTATATATTTTGTAGGTGACGATACGGCAGCATCAGCATCAGCAGCAGCGAGTAGAGTAGATTGCACTACCATTAAGGAGGGGAGTGATGCCAGGCCTTCTAGTGGAGGGTAATACTGTTGTTGAGGGAAATATCGGTATAGTGGCCATGTTACCCTCATCAATTGGCCTATAATATTGGCCACCAATATGACTACCGTTGGAAGGCTGAGCCGCCTTCAGAAGTGATTTCTGAGCTCGTATTGCTTTTTGCTTTGTGCGTTCGACTGTCTCTCAGTTATGTTGTGATGTATACTTATTTGTATATACAATATGCAACATATCTGTAGCAACTCGTTGTAGCCTCGTTTTTGCAATATTTTGGGACAACTAAGTCGGGGATCAGCTTCATTAATATTGATTATATTGAATCGCTATTTGGATGTAGTTGACTATGATTCACTACTTACTACTAACTGTTATTAGTTTACTATCCAACATTCTTATTCATCTTTGAAATCACTAGTGTAGATGAGAGTATGTCGCCCAGTGTTCATCGGAATATGTTTGCTCGTAGCTGACTATTTAATTTGTCATTCTGGTACAGCAACTCTACAGCGTTCTATCTGTGGGCTCGACAGTATCGGTAGTGATAATTCCTTCTGATGGCTAAGGTTGAATTTTTTGATTTCTTTTTGGCAGATCCCAAGGGAAGGTCAATCTGGTGCCAAGGCGTGGACAGGATTGGGTAAGCTTAATTAGGGCATATAAGGGATGTATTAGTGCTGCCATTCACATCCCTTCAACTGTAGCATTTTTCCATGTGAATCGCAACGGCGGTTACGTATTGTAGAAAAGTGCCCCTAGTAGTGGTTCGGGCCCCCATGTACCACTCACAGCACACGTGGTCAAGAAACCAAAATCCAGTAGGCCGAGCAGCGAGATCTTTCTCTGGCATATTCCTGACAAACAGTCCTGGGCAGAACCCTGGTCTGGTTTGAGTATAGTATTTGTATTGTCTGTATAGCTACTAGTAGTAGAGATTAGACTCTCTAGCACCATCCTGAGTGTTCGTAACGGTATGTGGAGAATAGCCGTATAAATATCGGAGCAAGGCGTCCTCCACATCTGGCCTTCGCGAGCCTATTAGGTACTTTTCGCGCACTCTTGTCGATCAGGTCCCTCGTCAATCAGCGCCCGCTGGCCAGCAGTTTTCTGGTAATTAGAATGCTCTTTAATTTCGTGGCGCAGTGACGGTTTATTTTTCGGTTTAGGTAGCACAGCGTGGAGTTCTACGGCGAGCTACGGTGGACAGCCTGGAGCCCCGGTACCTCCACCTCCACCTCCCCCACCACCGCCACCGCCGCCGCCGCCTTATGAAGGGGTAAGATGGGACTTTTTGTCTTTTTTCATCTGTTTTATTTTTTCCCAGCTTTTTTCTGCTTTCACCTGACTTGTCGTTCTCTTATTGTTTTCCCTGTTTTTGTTCTGCTTTCTAACTTCCATGTTTGTATCTTTCAGGTGCGTCGGCAAGGCTGGGGCAGCACTGCACGAGGGTAAGCTAAAACGGTCGTTGTGGTGATAGGAGTCTTTTGGAAGGCCTTCCGCTCCCTCGACAAGTCGGTCCGGGTTGACAGGCAATCTCACATACAATCCATCGGGCTCGATGACTGTGGTGAGTTGGGCGATGCGGTGAATGGTGGAGTTGAATGGGTTTAGGTTGAGAAAGAGAAGAAAATGGAGCTGGAAAAGAAACGAGTGTTGTTGCAGTGCACGGAGAGCATTAGGAAACTTTTATCGAAGATGAATGAGCCTTGTGTGACGGAGAAACAAAAAACGGTATGTCCGGCGGTTTAAGCAATTGTTACTACCGATACTTTGAACTTGATTACATATACTGTCATATATGATTTATTATATATTGATCTACTGTTATGTTATCTTATTTTTCATTATTATAACATATTGAGTGATTCCCCGTGGTGCTTAGGGCGCCGCTTGGCAGCAGTACTATAAGTATGACATCTGGGAGTCTTTACTATATACTCATTATTACTGTTTTCCTCGCGTGCGAGAGTTAACGGAAAATTTGGGAAATCAGTTGTTAGAAACTAATCGGTTAAGGAGTATTTCAATCACCTTAAATTCAAAGCAATTGTCTTCAACTTTAGAGATTCTCGTCCTGTTGGAAAAAATATTTTACCACCCGATTGCCTCTCATATTGAACTTTACTTACTACTGTTGTATAACGATGCGTTGTTAACGCATATTCATTTACTGTTTCAGAAGTATAAGATGATGATAAAGCGAATTAAGGAAACTATGGGAAGTCTTGACGCTTCTCATCACCCCAGTCACCACGTTACCAACAAGTAGGCCCTCATCCAGCTAAGTTCGAACATCAGTGGTGAGCAGGTCTACCGCACCGCCCGCTGTTGCTCAAGTAAAGACAACGGAAGCCACTGACAGAAAAGTAAGCAAACGTGGGCGATCGAAGGAAGTGAACTCTCAAGGCAGGAGAAGATTGTCCAATAGTTTTGTCGAACTGTTTATCGGTTGTGTGGTGCGAGCTCCCAGTGCCTTCCGCAGCAGAATTTTGCAGAATATTGTGTGTTTTGTGACGTGGCATATAAGTGCGCCACACAGTACCGATGAAGCTTCCTAAACTGAGCTCTAGTATTCCACGGTAGACTTGCTGAATCAACAATTTCCGAGCTCAGCAATGCTTATATATGAAAATATTTTCAAGAAAATGTTCCCTCCGTCGCTTTGATAAAGCAGTGGTGTGTAAATTTACAGTGATGGCTGAGGAATCGGGAAGCAGTTCTCATCAATCAAATCCGAGCTCCTAAGCACCTTGAATTTGAGTGAATTCGTCATTTTTGTCTTATATCCTAGGGGGCAGTAGTTCGGGGCATTGATTCAGTGCCCAGCGAACATGGGTCAGTGTAAACAGCTTTACCCACTTCCCAGGTCCTCCTACCGCCCCAGTTGCTTCAAAGCCATAACTTACTCCCGGCCACAAATGGAGCAGACCAGGTAAGGAAATTCCGCAACTGAAGATCATACGGTTTAATCTCAGCCTGCCTCCGTAACACCAACGGCGGCAGCAAAGTAGACCTCGTTGCCACTCTACTGTATTCCTGACTCTCTTTATGTAAGTCTTGGCTTTGCGATGATGACGCCCCTGACATCGTCTTTGCTGTATAGGCCGTCGATCACTTCACAACGGCATTACCTTGTATGTATCTATAACTTTACCACAAGTGACAAATTCGCTATCAACGGAACTTCCTCACCATCTTCACTCATGATGATGTTGTGCTTGTCAGAGCACGCACAGTGTAGATTATCATTACGTTGTATAATTGCGTAGCTCACCACCCACTGTCCCATTTTGGTATATCTTTCGAGGTGGCTGGGCCACCGTTAGCCACCGCCGACGTTCTATTCCTCTTTATTCGAGTGTGCTGAGTCTTGCGTTGAATACTGGCCGATAAGGTAGCGAAGGGGCATCCCCTACAACATATACCAGTAGAGATAATATGAAAATTGCCATGAAAACTGTCTGTCACCGATGTGCTTGACATTAACCAAGTTCAAGCCGAAGACTAAATGCTTGTTAAAAAAAGATAAACGTGTAGTTTAAATACTCTGTCGAAAATGCCTTTGGTACGGGAGGACGAACGTGTCACTGAGGTCTTCGAGGAAGACGATCCACGAGAGCCATCTCGAGATGAGCCGGCGGGGCACCATCCCGTCACTGCCGGTTCGGAAGCCCTATCGGCAGAGCCAGCCGAGGAGGATTCCGAGGCAGGTAGAAAATTGGCTGCTTGCACACCCATCTGCTGCCGTACTGGCAGGAATAACACTGGTGCTCTCAGAGTCTTCCGACAATGAGTCTGACCAGGGGCCGAAGTCGCTAGAGGATGCTGAGAGACTGAAGGAAGAGGGTAACGAACATTACAAGGCAAAGAGGATTGAGTTGGCAATGAACCGATACACTCTGGTAGGTTACCGCATGCCTTGGACTTCCTTATGTCTTCTGAGCTTCAGGCTTACTCGACTTGTCCTCGAGAGGAGAAGGTGTTCCGTTCACAGTGCTTGGCAAATCGGTAAAGACAAATATATGACCATTTATAAATGTCTATTTCAGAGCAGCTTGCCATTACTATTTTTCCGAGTGGGATGATGTCGTTGAGGATTGCACAAAAGCTCTTAAACTCAATCGGTCGTATTTGAAGGTTCTGCTCAGGAGAGCCAGCGCGTGAGTGAATGACCCTCTGATTTGTTAACGTGCAGTGAATTTGTATAGATACGAGGAACTGAAGAAGTACGGGCAATGCAAGGAGGATTTAGACGAAGTGCAAAAGCTCGATCCGTCTTGGATTGGAAAACCTGCTAATAGGGCGCGGTATGACAAGATAGCAAAAGCAGGTGAGCAATACGGTAAGGAAATAATGAGACGTTTGTATCCAGCGGAAGAACAATTCGAGCGAGAGAAGGCTGAGATGATGGACAAACTGAAAGACCTCGGAAACACAGTAGCCGAGCGACATGCCCCAAATAGCCCACTTCATCCTTCCGCAGGTTCTGGGAAAGTTCGGCCTCTCAACTGACAACTTCAAATGTGTTAAGGATCCAACGACAGGGAGTTACAGTATAAGTTTTCAACAGTGAATTCAATTTAGTCATGAGTTGTGTTTTCGTTAATTATAGGCTTGTTTAAAATTAACACACATCGTCAGGCGCCGGTGAGCCTTGAAGGTTGAGGTTGCTGCAACTGCGTCGCGTAGTCCCTCACAGTACTAATTGAGCAGTACTCTTGATAAGTAGAATTAGTTGGATTGCTGGAAGTGGATTATACAATGTATAGTGCATTACGGTCGCCGTGATCCAGGAAGTGCACACACGCGAACGAATCGGCAAGCCAATCTCTCTTGCACAAAAGCTTTAGCAAGTGGCACGTACTTCGAATGGCACCTAAATGGTTAGTCGAAGCAAGTTATTACTGATTTAGTGGACCTGGAATACCGTACTTGGTATTTGTCGAAACCTTTGAGCTCCGGCCTGAACCCATCACTGATCAGAAGGGCGAAAGTGCTGACCAAGTGTTGCAATTTAGTACTAGCCTGAAAGCAACTCACCAGGGTTAGCGTCAAAGGACTCCACCCTTGTAGTGGGTGCTTGGTGGAAAAAGACTTAACGGTGGAGGGATTCATACTAGCTTAGTTGTAAGGGGACCAGTCTGCAGAGTTGCCCGAGTTGTCTTCCCAAGTCGTAAATCATACGCGGCATTCCACGGACAACTTCACGGTTGCCCCTGTCACCGCTAGTGGCACTGGCTGAGTAAAATTTTCGTAGTCTGAGAGCACAACTTTACGCTGCCAAGTGCTTTACCAAGAGAGGAGTTCAATATTTATTCACTCAGTGAACTTCACTGCAATACAATAACTAGTAGTTATTGACTGAGTGTGCGGCGTAAATATGGATATCTTAGCCTAAGTGTCTGAGGCAACCGGGGCTGGTGGTCACCCAAGGTGACGCACCCCCCGCACGGGTAGGCAGCCTACCTGGGCAAAAGCTTTAGCGATCAGTCTTTTTACAAGCGCTTAGTCACTCTATGATAGAAGCATCTTCGCCGTCTAAAGAATGTATGAGGAGGCGACTTGTCTTGGAACGTCACCGACTGTTGGAAGCGAGGCACTCAGAATCACCATTGCCATTCCCATGGGGACGAGAGGAGCTTAGATTTGCGTATGCCGGACACAGAGATCCCCCCTAGCCGATTTTTTCTGGTAGGCCTAGCAGACCAAGTGTATTTTACCAAGGGCCTCGTTTGCTGAGTGTCTATCCGGATGGAAGTTTCAAGCTTCATGGTGAGTGAGCCTAACAGACTTACTCTTAGTGAAGGACTACAGTGGATTTACAGGTGCGGGTGGCCTCGTGTATGAAGGCAGCGCGGTGCTAAAGAGTAAAGGTCATTGCATTGTTAGCAGTGAGTAAGCTCTACTGGTCAGATATTGGGCTTATGCAGCTTAAACTGCAAACTACCATCCTACACAAAGACAGCAAGTTGTTAGCAGAGATGAGCCAGGACGAGACAACGTTTACACTGTGGGTTGCTGTTGTTGTGATCTCATATCAAGGGATTCATCCTCACTTCATTTGGAGCTGATGCCCTTGCAGGTCGTGGTTCCCTCGTCACAATCCATCCTCTGTTATATTACAGCATGCGAATGGCGAGATAGACGTCCTGGAGAAAGTCACCAATCAAAACGAGCTGGCCTTCCTGAAATGTAGGAGCGGCAAGTTCTACAGGAGTCTTCATTATCACTGTATTTAGCCACGAGGCAACTGTCGATCAGCGACCGCCCTACGCAAGGCATAGTCTTGCTCCGAACGAGGCAGTAGTAGTTAAAAGAGAAGAAGAAAGACGCACATGATGTCTACATGATGTCAACTCCCCTTATCCAAGCCAATGATGTGTTTCGTTTTTCGAATGCACTGTGGCGCCTTACTAAGAGAGAAATGGAATGAACACGAAAAATGTTATCCCAAAAGAACCTGCGAGGGAGGATGCAAAAGCCGTGGCTACTTGGCCTTATTGGCGATGCGCTGTAGCAGGCGTTTTGAGTCAATCCCATTTCCGTTACGTTTTCACGTCGACCATTTTTCCAGAGCCAGGGTTCAGGCTGAGGCTAAGTTGTCATCTAAGAACTTGTCTAGCTCGCCTAAGCATCTGGATCTGCTCGTTTCTTAGAATTCTTAGAGTAACTCAACACTGTTTTTTCAAGTGGGAATGACGATAACAATAGATGAGAGTTCACGTTCACCAAGCTGATCTAGGTACTTGCCTCCTTTTCAGCGACAATGGGAAGTGCAAGGAAGACTCCCTTAGGAAGTTCAAGTTACAAGATGCGCACAGCAATACTCAACTTATCTGATAACATATTAACGATCTTACGACTACAACAAGAACGACGACCAACTTACTTAGTCTCTACAATAAGCTCATTCATTGAAGAAAAGTCTTTGAGAATACACCTGACAGGCTAATCCGAGCCAACTCTTAAGTTCGCTACCAGAATTGGAAGTAGGTAAAAGTAAACAAGTTGTAATATACTCACCGTGAATATATTGAGTACCGTGACTCACGGTCCGTGAGCAACCCACACGTGTGTGTTACAGTTACACACGGTGAGCACAGAAAGATCGAGTGGAGGTAACACCGAGAAAGACAACTTTAATCTAACCACCCCAAAGGTATAGTCAAAAATTACACATCTCGAAATATGGACTCTGTTCACATGGTTTATAAGGAGCAGTCGGAGTGATATTGATAACAGAATACAAATAGTACTGGGTTACAATCCTTATGACAGACTCCACCATGATACAGCAAATCACCTACTTGGGTTCACTTGAGAAAAGCACTTGAAGCAATCGCCAAATCTCATAGTCACGTTTATATTGAAGAGTGTTGTAGTGACTCTGTTAGTGTGTTCGTCGTAAGTGAAGTTGAACATGCCATTCTGAGGGTTCACTTTGCAATGGCTGGTGGTGACGTCCATAAAGCGCGCGTGGAGCGTCTCACTGACGGGGGCAACAGTATATGGGTTGGTCCCGTTCACATACAGCTTTTCTGACGCATAACCTTGCATTTGACCAAACCAATTTTCGCACCGAACGAACTCCTGTATCTCACGAGGTTCGCCATGATACCATGCCACTTCAAAGCATACCTCGCCAATATGCGCAACATATAAACCGCGCAGAAGGGCTTGCAAACACCAACTATTGATCGAGAAGAGGAGGAGGGCTAGTAGGATAATGGTCATATAAAGTGCCACAACTTTCCAGCTGAACAATGACGAAGACTGGGCGGTACCAAAGGCGGCGATTTCATGTGGCTTCAGCTTTGGGAGCGCTCATATGGGAGGGCTACCCCTCGAGAGGATTCTATGCACCAACGCGACCCTTCAGCCCTCTTTTACTTGTGCGTCCCTCTAGCCTACTATAAGAGAAAGACCAGTAGGGGCCGAGCAGACACAAGGTGAAATTTGATATGCGTAATAATTAGTGGCCATTTTGGTCCTCATTTCTCCTTAAGCTGTCCCCGTAGGGTGTCCCCATACTTCATGCAATTGCAGGAGCTTCTCAGTCGGCACGCATGCCCATGTCAACTAGTTAACATGTTTTGTTATTGGTTAACATATTATATAATATAACAGGGTTTCAGCTGGGCGTATCTGACGCCAGTCGCGTGTTGTGGGTGCATGCAACACACGTGTGTAATACACACGGTGTAGCGCCGACCGAGAGGAAGTAATGCTCTAGGCGTATATATCGCAGTTCCCGACTGGACCCCTGATTATATTAAAGGGGCCGGCCTGCGGGGCGTATTTCTTGAATTCTCGGTCTCTTGATTCGTGGGGCTTGAAGTAGGCTTTCTCTGAGTTTCGAGTATCCAAATGCATCCTAGATGTGATGGACAGAGTTACCAATCAGTGATTAGCGAACACAGTGCCTTAGCTTTCATTTAATGTAACCACTAATTCTCCGTTTAAAGGTCAGTGTATCCAGACATGTGAAAACTATCTATAGAGACCGACTTCAGCAAGCGATATTTTTTTCCGGGGAGCTCATCGAGCGAGTTGTGTGTTCCGTTGACTGAGTCCTTCAATATTAAGATGAATATCATCATCTCGAACGAATCTGAGTCTCCCGAACCACCATGGTCGCTGCCAGCCTTAAGTCATCACAGACGTGTGATAGCTCAGCAGTGTGCTGGCTGAGACACGGTGACAATATCTAAAGCATAATTGTCACGGTCAAGGAAAAACATACTGTGCACCATGAAACCCCAGATGCTATAAAAATCTGGTTGCTGTGTTTCGGAGGTTAACAACGCTTACGGGGCTCAACGATTCTCATTTCATCCCCACTCTTATTTTTCGTCTCGATTGACAGTGTAGGCTCACAGCACTACTGTCATCCGCTTTGAGGGCTTTAAAGACGTTCTCGGTCTCGTATTGCGTGGACACCCAAACTGGAACACGCGGAACTTTTTGAAGTTTCTTGATTTCGCATTTGTGGTCTCCTCCCACAGTCAATTGTTGGTTCGGAATTTTACGACAAACTAAGCCACCCCTGCACATTCGCTCCGTTTTGTTTCGAAGCCACGGAAACTTACAATTTTCCCCGCGACCCAGTATCGGTGCAAGTTGAGTACTTCCTGGTAGTGTCAAGTGTTCACGTAGATTGAGGAACCCAAAACTGTCGTCTCGAGTGATAATGGGGATTGCAACGGAGAGGTCGAAGGAAAAGAATAGAATTATACTATTCAACCAACTAATCCATGTACTGGTGTGCACATTTAATAGTTAGTGCAATCGAGTACAAGGGAAGAAGTTGGATTCCGCTCACAGCAACAAAAAAAACCCTGATCAAGCGACGACATCCTAGGCCTCTACATCCTCAAGGAGAATAGGCTGGCATTCGGCTAACCAAAGTTAGCTTAGTCTTACGGGGATCACTTACAGCCCCGATACAATTGGAGCTGATGGATAGTAAAAGTAGTTAGGCAATGCATATGCGCCCTCCAATAAAATACGGGAAATTGGGTTAGGCTCATCTGTCTTTGTTATTCTCACCTGTTCTTTGTAATCTCAACATCTCTCGCTATCGAACCTATTCACCATGAGAGTGCGCGCGCATCTGGTAAACTCGACATAT